>PVIH01021737.1:0-21708 GCA_004025045.1 Sigmodon hispidus | reverse complement strand
TTTGTTAACTCTTCCACATTTTTAAATTCTTTTTACTGTTTTTTTGATAAATACAAAATAAAGAAGGAAAAAAAAGAAGAAAAAAAATGGATGCTTGATGATATGTACAGGAATGTTTTTCATTAGACTAACATGGCTGAATGTTTCAATCTTAAGGAGTTGCACTAGGAAGTGTGGACTATTTTGGGTAAGCATGACCTCATTGGAGGTAATTGGGCATGTGGGAATGGGCTTAGAAGTTTTGTATGGTATAGCTCTTCTTAGTGTGGCACACAGTCTCTTTCTGCTGCCTGATGATCAAGATTTGGAACTTTCTGCTTCTTCTAGTTCATGCCTGCTCTCATGTCATCATGGTTTTTGTCATCCTGAAAACGGACTAATTCTTTGAAACTGTAAAAAAGGCTCTATTAAAGATTTTTGTTAATGAGAATTGCCATGACCTCCGTGTTTCTTTTATCATAATAAACCGTAACTAAGATCCAGAGTATGGGGTATCCAGTCTTACCTGATCTATCTGTAACATAATCCCATGTTTGGGGTTCAGGATACATCCCAAAGAGGACTGGAAGTTATTTAGGAGGCAGAAGACCACGATGTATACTATGACGTTGTATCTTCTATACAATACAATGATCTGACATGTAATAAAAGTCAGTCATATGCCTGTACGTAGACCTGAACAATGACAACAATAATTGACATATCAGAACACATAAAAAAATATCAAGAGCATCCATTCCTACTTAAAGGGCTCAGGGAATTAATAAGTTCTGAGAGAGGGAAAGTCAGTGTTCTCCAGAGATGAGCCCCTAATAAATAATCTAATACTACATGGGCAACACTAAATGGACCAATCAGATTGTATTTATATATTTATTAATTTATATATAAGTATATGTAATAATAACAATTTAAAAAAAGCCACGAAGTGCAGAGTAGGTTGAAATCCTAAGAGGAGATAGAGTGGGAGAGGACGGAGTACTATGGATGTAACACAAACAATATATGCTGGTAGAAAATTCTAAAAGATTACCATTAAAAGCTTTAGAGATAAGAGTGAACATAAGAGAGGGCTAGGGAAAGAAAGAGAATGAAAAATAGCCACCAAAAAGTGATTATGGAAGCAAGTTTAGCAGCCTCTCCCTTTTTTTAAAAAAAGCATTTTTTATGTATGCCCCTGCTTATGCTGCCTTCTCTCCTCCCAGTCTTTCTATGTTCTCCCCCCCTACCTCCCCCGACTCCATTCCCTCATCCATTTCCTGAAGAAGGCAAAGAGTCCCAAGGTGGGTCAGTTCAGTCTGGTGTAACATTAAGGTACATCAGATTCCCTAACTCCAATATTAGGGCTGAGTTAGGTGTTCCTCCCTATGGAATGGGATCCAAGATGCTAGCTCAGGTACAGGACCATAGTCTGATTTTACTCCTCATACTGCCCATGCCTTTTGACAGTCATCTACCATTGGAGGGTTTAGTTTTGTTCCCTGAAGAAACCTGAGTGGCTGTTTTTGATTCAGGGAGCTCCAAATAGCTCCAGCCAGGCATCTGTGTGTGTTTTCTCCCTATAACCTCAATGCCTTTGCAAATATATACTCTCTTCTCTTTCTCTTCAGCTGGACCGGGAGCTTGACCTGGTGCTTACCTATGGATCTCTGTTTCCTTCTCTATCATTGCTGGATGGAGATTCTGTAATGACACTTAGAGTGGTCATTCATTTGACAACAGGGGAAGTCCTCTTTAAGCACCCCCTCCACTATTTGTTGGAGTCCTAGCCAGGTACATCCTGTGGGTTCCTAGAGGTTTCCCTAGCATCAAGACTGATTCTACCCACACAATGACTTTCTCTATCAAAGTATCCATCACTTTTTCTCCCTCTTTATTGCTACTCTCACTCAGTCATCTCCTTCTCTCATGATTTGTTCCCACTTCTTCTTGGTTGTAACCCCTTACGCTACCAATTTGCTGAGGAGATCCTCTGTATTTTCTCTTCCTAGGGGAATCCCTGGATGTCTCTCTTAAGTTTCTTCTAATCTTAAGCTGTTTATGGGTTTTTGGTTTGCAGATTGAGTATTCTTTGCTTTTTGAATAGCAAATTCACTTATGAGTGAGCACATCCCATGTTTATCTCTCTAGACCTGTGTTACCTCACTTAGGGTGATACTCTCCAAATCCATCCATTTGCCTGCAAATTTTAAGATATCATTTTTTCTTACTGCTGAGTAGTACTCCATTATGTAAATGTACCACAGCTTGTTAATTCTTTCTTCAGTTGAGGGGAATCTATTTTGTTTCCAGGTACTAGCTATTATGAATAATGCTGCTATAAACAGAATTGAGCTAATGCCCTTGGGATAAGGATGTGGGTCCTTTGGGTATATGCCCAATAGTGGTATTGTTGGATAATTGGGGAGATTTATTCCGAGTTTTCTGAGGACCTGCCATATTGCTTTCCAATGTGTCTGTACAAGTTTACACTCTCACCAACAATGGAAGAGTGTTCCCCTTGCTCTGCATCCTCTCCAGCATAGGCTGTCATTTGTGCTTTTTTTATTTTAAAAGTTAATTTATTGTAAAAAATAAGAAATAGCCGAAGTTTTCTCATGTTATACTGGCATTCTCCTTTTTTTCTAATTTTTTTTCCTTTTTTCAAGGTCCCGTCCCCCTCCCACCACATCTTGTCATTTTTCTTCTCCGCCACTCGCCATCCCCTGATCTTAGCCATTCTGATATGGTAACATGGTATCTCAAAGACGTTTTGATTTGCATTTCTTTGATGGCTAAAGATGTTGAACAATTCCTTAAGTGTTTTTCAGCCATTTGTAATTCTTCTGTTGAGAACTACCTTTTTTAGCTCTGAACCTCAATTTTTAATTGGATTATTTGTATTTTCAGGCTCTAGTTTATTGAGTTCTCTATGTATTTTAGAGATTGATTTTCTGTCAGAGGTAGTGTTGGTGAAGGTCTTTTCCCATTCTGTAGACTGCCATTTTGTCTTACTGATCATGTCTCTTGCCTTACAGAAGTTTCTCAATTTTAGGGGATTCCATTTATTAACTAGTGTTATTAGTGTCTGTGAGACTCTCTTAAAAACACCATTGATTACTAGGCAAATCCTGCTGATTGGCCTATGGCTCAGTCATTTAACTTGCTAACTTTTAATTATTAAACTAACCCATGACTAGCCTGGTGGCTTAGTACCTTTTCCCAGGACAGCATTTCTACTGCTTTCACAGAGGTACTGTGAAATGCTAAAACATCTGGGCCATTCTTTCCCATTGGAGACATTTCAGGGGGTCTTCCTTGATCAAACTTTATTTTCTTTAACGGGATAAATCCACAGCCTATTACTTTCTGTGGAAATAAAAGGAAAAACTCTTCTCCAAAGTAGCATATCTTTTGATTTCAATTTTAAAGTCAACTCATTTACAAAATATATAGGTTGGAGTAACTCAAGAGTATTTGTAAACAAATGGCTTTTTAGCAACATTAACTATTTCATTGATAGTAAAAAACCCCCATAAAGACAAGACAATAACATACAATATCCACTCTTTGTAATTTTCATCTTTACGTGGTTTATTTTTTCTTATTTAAATTTTATTTTTGACTTTAAATTTTTTTTTATTACGAATAAAGCTATATTTTCAATCCATGTATCCCCTTGTTATTCACTTTTTTTTGTTTAGAGTCAACTAATGAGTGAGTACACCCCCTGCTTATTTTTCTGGGTTTGTGATACCTTGCTCAGGAGGATATTCTCCAGATCCATCCATTTGCCTGCAAATTTTAGGATATCACTTTTTCTTACTACAAAGTAGTACTCCATTGTGTAGGTGTACCACAGTTTGTTAATCCATTCTTCAGATGAGGAACATCTAGGTTGTTTCCATGTTCTTGATTTACAAATAATTGCAAATTTTAGTATATCATTTTTTATTACTGCTGAATAAGAAAAAAAAATCAATTGTGTAGATGTACCACAGTTTGTTAATCCATTCTTCAGTTGAGGGACATATAGGTTGTTTCCAGGTCCTTGCTATTATGAATAATGCTGCTATGAACATAGTTGAGCTAATGCCTTTGGAGTGTGACTGTGTGTCTTCAGGGTATACACTCAGAAGTGGTATTGCTGGGTCCTCGGGGAGATTGATTCTCAGTTTTCTGAAAAACTGCCATACTGCATTTCAATTGGATGAACAAGTTTACACTCCCACCAACAGTGGAGGAGTGTTCCCCTTGCTCCACATCCTTTCCAACATAGGCTATCATCTGTATCTTTTATCTTAGCCAATCTGACAGGTGTAAGGTGACATCATGGAGGGAGGCCAAGAAGCCTCTTCTGAAAGCACTCTTCATTTCTGGGCAACAACATTGAGCAGTCTTCTGATTACTGGCATGAGAGATAATGTGGTGATATGTTACATATTTAATAAAACCTGGAATATCAAGAGATTAGCCCACAGTCAAAAACTAGGCAGAGGTAGATTCAGGAGTTCTGGATCTCTGTGAGTACAAAGCCAACAACTGTGCTCCAATGTCACTGGTAACTCACCTAGCTTCTGGAGTTCTGGATCTTTGAGTACAAGGCCAAACAACTGGGTTTCAATGGCATATACCTTTAATCCCATCACAAGGAAAGCCAGGAGTGGTGAGCTAGACCTTTAGTCCCATAACTCCAGAGACAGACATCTTTCTGTGTTTCTGTGAGTTTAAGGCTTACTACCAAATCGAGTAGCTCAGGGCTTTAATCCTAACCTGGATGGGATACAGCTGGATGAGAAAGGTATTTAAGGCAGGTTTAGGAAAACAGCAGCAATTAGAAGTGAGCAGGAATGAGACTGAGGAAGCTGGAAGACAGCTGGGTGAGATTTGACTGTGGTGTTTCCTCTCTCTGATATTTCAGCCTTTCCAGGATGTCTGGTTCTGAGGCTCTTTCATTATAATCAGAATTTGTGCTACATACAAAGATCCAGAATGTGGATACTCATACATATTTTATGCACATACTGATCCATAAACATATAAAAGCGGCAGGAAGGTTCACATCATGTTTACTTCAGTGTACTGTACGTGACAAGAATCATAAAGGAGCCAGGTGTTGTAAACTGTGAGTAATTGGGCCACAGCAAGACAGTTCCTACACTCTGACATGGAGTGAGCTACAGAAGATGTGCTGTGACTAAGGTTGTGGGATCCTGGGATAAAGCTGTACAAGGGTTAGGGTCTTAACATGAAGTTGCAGTGTCTGTGTTTTGACAGTGGATGGGAACTCAGAGTACGGCTGAAGTCTTCTAACACAGGGATATAGAAGGGACTAAGAGAGAACAGAGAGACACAGAGGTTCAGCAGCAATAAACACCTGGTAAACTGGGAAAGAGTAGGAGAAGGGAGAACAAGATTGTTTTGTACTCAAATTATATTTTGATTATTAATTGTGTTCTGAAGACTGATGTTCCCAACTATGACAGGGTACTCTTTCTCAATGAAAATCAGAGAAGGGCAGGCCAGGACAATATCTCAGTGGGTAAAGGCCTTTGCTGTAAGCTTGATTTCAAAGTCAAGATCCAAAACAGTGGAAGGCGAGAACCAACTTTCTCATGTTTTCTAACCTCTATATATGTACAGTAGCATTTTCTCACCAATGCACTTAAGTATGCATAAGAAAACAATTTCTCTCCTTATACACATACCTAAAATGCACAAGTAACTAAATTATAAGTCAAACTATTGCATTAAACTCTTTCTTTTTATCTACCAAAATGATATTTCTTTGAATCAATGTCATTGTATATTTATTGATTCATTCAACCATCCATTTATCCATCCATTTATCTATTCATCCAATCATCACTCATTTATTTATTCAGTCATGTGCAGGTGTCTGAGCCTTTTACATACCCTGGAACATCAACTCAAAGCAGGAATATTCTGTCCCCTAAAAGCCCTAGATGTAATTGACAGAAGGCAGAAAGGATTCTAGGAGGTGAATTCAGTGTTTGACTGAAACCACAAAGAGATAAAGGAAGAGAATAAAAAAGGACTAGAGATATGGCCCAGCATTTAGAAGCACATGTTGCTCTTCCAGAGGACCTGAGTTCAATTCCCAGCACTTAGATGAAAAGACTTCACAGAGTCTGCAGGTATTCACTAGTCAACTGGGCATCTTATTCTGTATTTCTTCAAGGAGAACCCAGCTGTTCTAGGGCCCAGGCCCTTAGTCAACTATTCTGAGAACTTATGAAACTTTATAAGAAATTCAGGAATCAAAAAGTAAGGGGGAAGTGGAAATAAGATCTCTCAAAAATTCAGTGTCAGTAGGGATTAATTCTAGCAAATTAATTCCTATGCACAAATAGTAACAGATGTTCTTGATCTGAACAGAAGACCTGTACCAATGTAAGGGCCATGTTTACACTTGCAGTTACCTTATCACCATGGCAATGTCCATTAAAAATGTGTACTCTTACTGAAAAAAAGACACAGAAAACACAGTGTATTCATCTGTCTCACACACCATGGGTGACAGACCGACTGTCTGTGTGCAACCACGTATCAAATGTCTTCACCCTGGAGGCCTTCTCATGTGTATATGGATAAGAAGCAGCTGTTTTGCAGTCTTGGCCATCAGTAACTTGAGGAGATGTCTGCTTTATGAAGTAAAAAAATGGAGAATTAGATTTGACTCTAGAGCTAAACTTTATAACTATGAAGAATTTCTGACAAATTCTACGACTCCACAGCTCATTACTGAACAGAAACTATGTACTTTCTGGAATTGTACTATTACTGCTTCAGAAAGTCAAGGGACTTGACTTTGCTTTGGACCTTGGAAATAAACTCCATTCAAAGCAGGGCAGATTCCACTCAGGGAGTCTCTGATTTCAATGAATGTTAGCATCTATCTGTCATCATACCTTATTCTGCTCTTTAGAGAAGCAGCCTTTTTTGGCATTTGGCTTCAGGTTTTAGTTATTAGTAATAATGATCTTAAATGGAGAATGTTAGAGTTTTACATTTCTAACCCAGACTTCCCAAGTACACTTGTTCTTTTCATCCATATTTCCTAGAAATTCTTACTCATTACCCTCTACCAGTTGCATATGCCTCTGAAAACTTTCCACTCTGCGTGCTGGAGAGATGGGTCAGTGGTTAAGAACTCTTCTTGGCAAAGCAGAGGAACCAAGTACTGTTTCAGTACATTCATGACATCTTATTAACAAGCTGTAAGTTTACTTCCTGTGTATCCATTGCTTCCTCTGACATCTGTTGTAGAGAGCTGCCTGCTGCTGCACCCTAAAGATGGTGCTGATTTCCGGCCTCCACCCGTGCCCCCCCCCCCTCCCGTGGGTGAGTGCTCTCTTTTGATAAACAATTCCTTATTTGGCTTGAGCCTGGGGCGTGGTTTGCTGTTGCGTATGTGGACCTATGAGCTGTGCCCATGTGGCTTATTGGGATTGGATTCCCTGAGAGTATTTAGTCAGTGGGCGGGGTTTCCCGGGGAAGGAGAAGAAGACAGAGAAGAACAAAGAGAGAACAATTGTAAAGGTCCCGAATAAACTGCTGCTGAAAGAAGATCCTGGGTGTTGTACTTTCCTTGCTGGCAAGGTTGCGCACGACAATCTGTGGGCACTGAGCATTCTTGTGGTTCACAGAAACACATACATTCAAAATGACCATACACATAAAAAGAAGAAATAAAGTTGGTTCATAGAAACACATACATTCAAAATGACCATGCACATAAAAAGAAAGAAATAAAGTAACCATATGAAAAAAAGAAGAAAAGAAGGAACATCAACCTGCATTTTAGTAACTATCTTGCTATGGCTCTTAACTTTTTCAAAACAGAACATCACAAGCCAAGACAATGGTTCTTGTTTAAGCCTTTTTTAACCCACAATCTTCCTTCTTGTAGACAATTTTGTGACTCTTTTATTTGAAATTGTGGATCTATGCCTCATCACAGTCACCATCAAACACCTGGGAAGATTTTTACATGTTATAATACAGTCTCCTCATTTAGCAGAATGACAGATCTACTTCTGACCTCATGTGCAATGTTTCTGTTCACACAAGTCTTGAGGACAGTTTCTGGGTGCTTATTCTCATGTGTGAGATTTCTGTACACATGTCTCAAGGAATGTTTGTGGGTGCTTCTCAGGGAAGCTAAGTAGAAAATCTTATTCTGTACTATCTATTAAAAGTTCTTAATCATCATTTCCTTGGAGGGCACTGGCTCAGGCTCAGCAGTAAATATCAGTACAGGTAGACACATAGCACTTTTGTACAAGGCAGGCAATGAGTCAGTAAAGTCTAGAAGAGAAGTGGACATCTGACTCCAGATCCTAGGTCTGTATCATTAAGATCTGCAGCTCAGCTCACACATGTCATAGGTAGTTTTTTTCCACACATTACCATAGTCTCACAAATTCTGAGTACTAAGGTTCTTCAGTATTTGCATATGAATTATCTTCTTCCTGGTTCTTTAAGGAAAAGAATTGGTGATGGATATTAGAAAGACAAACACTAGTTGAAAGAGGTCTTTGCAAGAATAAGAAGTCTCACAGCAGGCTATCTTCTCTCTGTACTCTGCACTGCACTGATACCCAGGACCAGTATAAGTAAAACTATTTTTTTTTAGCTAAAAATCCCCATACAGTAATAAAACTTCTCTTTTCTGTTAAATACATGATAAAAAAATCTAAAGCTTCTCAAGCCAGGTTTGGCTCAGTTACAGGTGAAGGAAGCACAGTAGGTCACAGCTAATGCCCACGGATGCACTATGGCCATCACAAATTCCTGCTAAACAATTCTTCTACAGTCAAGCCAGATGATTTTTTTGTTTGTGTCCTTTAAATCACTTTATTCAACCATCATCTTTCAATGAAATAAGAATGCTTTTGCTTAAAGTCCACTAATGAGTGAGTACATCCCCTGCTTTTCCTTCTGGGTTTGTGAGACCTCACTCAGGATGATATTCTCCAAACTCATCCATTTGCCTGTGAATTTTAGTATAACATTTTTTCTTACTGCCAAGTACTACTCTATTGTGTAGATGTAGCACAGTTTGTTAATCTGTTCTTTAATTGAGGGACATCTAGGTTGTTTCCAGGTTCTTGGTATTACAAATAATGCTACTATGAACATAGTTGAGCTAATGCTTTTAGGGTGTGAATATGCATCTTTCAGGCATATGCCTAAAAGTGGTATTACTGGATCCTTGGGGAGATTGATTCCCAGTTTTCTGAGAAACTGCCATACTGCATTCCAAAGTAGTTGAACAAGCTTACACTCTCAACAATGAAGGAGTATTCCCCTTGCTCCACAACCTCTCCAGCATAGGCTGTCATCTGTGTTTTTGATCTTAGCCAATCTGACAGGTGCAAGGTAGTATCTCAAAGTTGTTTTGATTTGCATTTCTCTGATGGCTAAAGATATTGAGCATTTTTTCAAGTGCTTTTCAGCCATTTGTAATTCTTCTGCTGAGAATTCCCTTTTTAATTCTGAACCCCATTTTTTAATTGGGTTATTTAAGGCTTTGGGCTCTAGTTTCTTGAGTTCTCTCTATATTTTAGAGATCTAACCCCATGGAAGTTGAGGATAGCTGGCTTAAGGCATGTGCATGAGTATCAGAGTACAATCTCCATGTGTGGGATAAATGGTCAAAGCTTGTCTGAAGGTCACAGGCTGAAACTGTCAAAAAGAAACTGGATTTTTTCTTATTCAGTGTGGCAACTGAAAAAAGACCCTATGACTGTGTAATTTGGAAATGATTGAATGTTATCTATGATGACCTATTCAACCTGTTAGTTGTCAGCAATTTCTATTTCTTTATACACATAACTGTCTACATACAGAGCACAAGATCTGAGATACTCAGTCATTCTTGGTATTGACACAGACTCACCTCACAGATACATACTCTGGGCATGAAATCCTGCTCCAGCCCAAACACATTCACATAGGCCCTGAAAAAGCTAGAATGACCTGGGGGGAACTTCTCTTTCCTAGACATGCTCAGGGTGATGAAGGTAAAGAGATTGGATCAGTGCACATATGAGTATCTAGTGAGGTTTTTGTGTTTTGAATCAATGATTGATCAAGGGCTTGTGTATACTGCATTTGTACTCTTCTTCTAATCTCAGACACAACCCTGGTTGAGCCCTCTAACTTAAGGAAATAGAAAATATGGTAGAGCCATCTATACACCAGGATATTACTGTTTATTTTCAGACATCATATGTGGATTTATTTAAATTGTTTCCTATTGTTCAAATGATCTGATTATATGGGTCTCAGATAATCAGTTGTATCTAATATCAAACTTCAAGCTCTTCTGCAATGTTGCCTCTAATTTACCTCCACAGTCCTCTTGCCTTATTAATGTAGAGTCCTGATATCCTGCCAAGAGTTGTTTGTCCTCAACATCATTTTTAATACTTGAAGACTGACTCTGTAACTCCATTGTATAGAACTCAGTCTTTGGCATCAGTAAATCCAAAGTGAACAAAATTACAGGTCTTGGGAAATGGATCCCATAAATGACAGCATCAAGCTTTGGGTGATGTCTTGGCTTTATAGCTAAACTAAAAAAATGATTCCCAGCCTATGTCATGAGCACAAACAATTTGCCATCCTCTTATGAGATTTCAGCTATGATTCTCCCTTTTCTTGCAGCTCTGATTTTTTTTGGGGGGCACATCTTGGACTGGTATTGGGATGTGAGGTGAAGGATTCTCCCAGAAGTTTTTTTTTTTGGTATATAAACTTTACTAAGGTCAAGTAGATTCTTTTTTCTGTCAGTAACTAATGCATTTTTAAACCCCCAATTGGTACTATAATCTCTATTATGCAGAAGAAGCAACATACCTTTGAGCCATTCTCATGTTTTTTTTTTTTTAACAGAAAATTTCTCCCAGATTCTGTTTGTCTCAGCTGATAATAGGCTTCTACTTTACTTTTTTAATTTAAAAAGATTTTTTCATATATGCCACTGCTCACTTTCCATTTCTTCCTCCTTGTCCCTCAGCCTCTCCCTACCCCATCTCCTCATCCATTACCCAAAGATGGCAAAGGGACCCAAGGTAAGTCAGTTCAGTCTGGTATATCTATTTGAGGTAGGTCCTATTCACTCATCCTAGTATTAAGGCTTGGTTAGGTATTTCCTTTTTTTTTGTAGGGAATGGGCTGAAAGATGTAAGTTCATGCACAGGAACATAGTCTGATTCTACTCTAAGACGCTCCCTACACCGCCTTTGCCTTTTGACAGTTATCTATTTTTGGAGGGTTTACTTCCTTTTTCCTGAAGGTTCCTCAGTGGTTGTATCTAAACATAATAAAGGCAATATACAGCTCAATAATACTCAACATCAAATTAAATGGAAAATTCCTCAAATTAATTAAACTCAAACCAATGACAAATCTCTCTACTCTCACTATATCTATTCAAAACAGTACTTGAATAATTTAGCTGGAGCAATAAAATACCTGACAAAGATCAAAGGGATATAAACTGGAAAGGAGAAACTCAAAATATCACTAGTAGCAGATGATATGATTATATATATAAAACTGAACCAAAATTTCTACCAGGGAACCCCTAGAGCTGATAAACACTTTTAGTGTCATAGCTGGCTACATAAGTAACTCAAAATATTATTATCCATTCTGTATTTAAATGAAAAATGTGTTAAGGAAACAATCAGATGTAGAACAGCCTTTAAAGTATCCAGAGGTAATAGAAAATATCTTAGTGTAACTCTAATCATGTATGGTGGTGTATAAGAAAATGGTCCTTGGGGCTGGAGAGGTGGCTCAGTGGTTAAGAGCACAGTCTGCTCTTCCAGAGGACCCGGGTTCGATTCCCAGCACCCACATGGCAGCTAACAACTGTCTGTAGTTCCAGTTCCAGGCAAAACACCAAGGCGAATAAATAAATAAAGCTGTTTTTTTTAAAAAAAAAAGAAAAGAAAATGGTCCTTAAAAGGAGTGGCACTATTAGAAGGCATGGCTTTCTTATATAGGTGTGAGTAGTTGAAGAAAATGAGTCACTGTGGGGGAAGGCTTTGAGGTGTCTTTTTCTCAAGCTTTGTTTTATGACAGACTGACCATTTCATCTTGCCTAGAAGATATAGGAATCTGAGATACTTGTCAAGACCCATATCTGTCTGCTTTACACCAAGCTTTCTGTGATGACGATAATTGACTGAACATCTGAAACTTTAAGTAAACCACAAAAATTAAATATGTTATTTTTATAAAAGTCTCAGTTATGGTTTCTCGTCACAGCAATAGAAACCATAAGTGAAACACTAAGGAAATATAAGACCTTCATGATAAGCACTTCAAGTCTTAAAAAAATAAAATTAGAAAAGATAATAACCATTAATGCTCATGGTTCAGTAAGACTAATATAGTAAAAAAAGCCAACTTACCAAAAGCAATCTACAAATTTAATGCAACTGTAATCAAAATTATAACATACTTTTTTTGCAAACCTTCAAATAACAATACCCAATGTCTTGTGAAAAAACAATAAAGTTTCTATACAATAATGAAACTTCTGGTGATATCACCATATCTGATTTTTCATATAGATCTATATAATAAAACAGTATTATGCGGATTTAAAACAGAAAGCTAGATCAATGAAAAGGGGTTGAGTGACCAGAGAGACTTGCAAGAGAGTCAGAGAGGAATCTGTGGTCGGGATGCAAAAATAAAGAAACAAAACAACTACACAAAAGAAAAACTCAAAACCACGTTAGCCTGGGTTGTACATTTCTGTAAGTAATTGTCTTCACTGACATAAGAGATCCTAGGCAGAATCATTGCTAGGCAGATAAGCATTGTTCATACTAGACACTCAGCTGAGCATGAGTCATAGTGTGAGGCTGTGAATGAGTCAGCAAGCAGTGTGTTTGCTGCCTTGACTTTCTTCAGTGCTATAGTATAAGAGAGCCCCAGTATGGAAATGAACTCTACTTTCTCCCTAACCTGCTCTTTTACAAGATGTTTTTACTACAGCAAAACAAGAAAACAGAACAGTGTATAAGAAAGCCATGATATGTCTATTTGAATCAATATGATTTTCACTCAAGTGGAAATCTCCTCATTTTCTGGGCATGCGCAGACATCTTAGACAATGACAATTGGCCAGAAACTGCATGTTCATGTGCAGACCTATGCATTATTGTCCTCTCTTTTATTTACCAGACAGAATTTTTCCAGGTAACCCCAGCTGTCCTGGACATTTTCATAGACCAGGCTGACTTGGATCTAAGAGATGAACCTGCTTCAATAGTGCTGGACATAAAGGAATTCACTATCATAATTAGCTGTATTATGTCTTTATAATCTCAAGAGAAATGTCTTAGGAATTTGCTTTGGATTTTTATGAACCCATGGCACCTCTAGAGAATGTCTCTCCTCTGGATTCACATTACTTTCAATATTAGTAGAGCTTTCCAAGATAAATTTGGGACACTGTCTAGATCCATGATACAGTAGAAAGAATTAGGAGCCCTGAAGAGCACATTAACCAGGATGACAGGTCCTGCATCCCAACTGTGATAAACATATCAGGGAAGTTCATATTTGGTTTCTTGACCATACTTGCTATAGCACTTGGCATGAGATTGCAATTCTCCCAGTTTTCACCAAAGGGTGATATCAGATCACATGATCAATGCTCTGAAAATTATTTCCCTGAAGCAAGACCTGAGTGATGCTCTCCATCACTATTCCTACTAATTTTGAGATTCATCTGCTCTGCTGTCTTAACTCCTTCCTTTGCCTGGAAACATCTTTCTGCATAGTGACCCATGAAGTCTCCTTCATCCTGGCATCTGTCATAGAAGGAGATAAGAATACCACCAGAGGACCATCTAGGAAAGGGCAAAGATGATCTAGAAAAATTGAAGAGACATGTGCACACTCAGCACATAATTCTAGAATGTTGTCTTGAAACACTCCATAGGTGATTGGAGTCCACAGGCCTTTCAAGGACATACAGTCCACTTCTTCCCAAACACTGAGCAAATAAAACTGTGAATATATGTTAGATATTTAATAAATCCTGGGATATCAGAGAGACCACACAGTCAAATCCTAGGCAGATAGCTCAGGAAATCCTTGAATACAGGATAAACAGATGAGTCAATCACACACACCTTTAATCCCAGCACAGGGAAAAACGGGAGGGGTAATGAACACCCTATATCCCATAACTCACAGAAACAGACTCAATCAGGTAGAGCATGAGACTCTTAATCTCAGGGTCATGGGTTCATGCCCCACATTGTGTGCCAAATATAGTAGCACGAATTTGGGTTATAATAAGTGAAACCCAGAGCCAAATATGAGGGGAATGCTGAAATATCAGAGAGAGAAAGCACCACAGTCAATTCTCACCAAGATGTCTTGCAACTTCCTAGCCTCACATCTAGTCTCCTCTGTCTGTCGCTTCTGTCAGTCACTTCTGTGTCTGCCTGGTTTCTACAGCCCTTATATACCCTATCCCATGCGGGTTAGGATTAAAGGCATGTTGCCTTGAACTCATAGAAACACAAGAAGTTCTGTCTCTGGAGTTATGGGATAAAGGGTGTAAGTTACCATTCCTGGCTTTCCCTGTGCTGGGATTAAAGGTGTATGTGATTGACTCAGCTGTTTATCCTTATATTCAAGGTGTGTGTGTGATTGACTCAGCTGTTTATCCTTTTATTCAAGGATCAAAGATTTCCTGAGCTGTCTGCTTAGGATTAGACTGTGTGGTCTCTCTGATAGCCTAGGATTTATTAAATATCTTATATATATCCACATATCCCCTTTTGTGTCAAAAATATAAAAGAAAGTTATGACAAACATAGGAAAAAATACACAATAGGAACAATAATTACAAACAATAATATACAAGTAATAATTACATAAGAAATGTCCAGTTCATTAACATTTGACAAATTCAAAGAAAGTATTCCATTATTTATCCTATTTTGGTGAGTCCAAAGGCTTGTATCTAATTGAATTTGTATCTAACTTGTATTACTAAAAACTACATTTCAATGTCTCTTAAACTTATACACTTTAACTTCTAAATGAGTCCCTTTTCTAAAACAGTCACTAGAAAACTATTAACAATCTCATCTTCAGATTCCTCAGAGACTCAAGAAGAAAATAATATTAAGTAAATAGCAACTTGCAAAAAAGGAAGAAATGAAATAGCTGCCTGCCTGGACAGTTACCCAAAGTTTTTCTGTGTTATGGAAGCATCCATCTTTGGCTATCGGCCTAGCATGTCTGACAGATGTCTCTGGGCAACAAGATATTCCCGAAGTCTTTTCTACATTGTCTTGGCAAGATTTGGCTATTCTTCTGTGCATTTCTCCTGCTTGTCTGTTTTCAATATCATATTGTCAGTAGTCAAGTCAAGAACACTTTCTTGTCGAGTGGCTAACTTGTCACAAAGGGCAATTCATACAGAAGAGTTTCAATGATGTCCATAATCTTCTTTGAAATGGATTGGTCCTGCCAGGATCAGATGTTTCATTGTAAAAAAAATAATAACCTATGTTTTAAATTTTTTTTTGTTTATTATGAATAAAGTCACTTTTTTTACCCATGTATATCATTATTCAAGGTCCCTCCCCCTCCCACCCCCTCCAGGCACTCTTTTCCACATCTCCCCATCTCCTCCCCAGCATGGGCAGGAGGTCTCAAGGTTTCAATGTGCCATTGTCCCAATGTCCTAATATTGCTCAGTTCAGCCTCCACTCCTAGCAGATCCAGTTTTCTACCCTCAACATCAAGACTAAGTCAGGTGTTTCTCTAGAGGGAGTAGGATTCAGGCGGTCATTCCAAGGTGTTTCAGATCCCAAGCTGTTCAGTGGTTGTGGTTTGCATCTTGGACATGCTTTGCTTTTCGCTCTTTTGTTTCGAGTCCACTAATGAGTGAGCATATCCCCTGCTTATCTTTTTGGGTTTGAGATACCTCGCTGAGGAGGATATTCTCAAATCTATCCGTTTGTCTGCAAATTTTAGGATTTCATTTTTTTCTTACTGCTGAGTAGAACTCCATTGTGTAGATGTACCACAGTTTCTTAATCCATTCTTCAGTTGAGGGGCATCTAGGTTGTTTCCAGGTTCATGCTATTACAAATAATGCTGCTATGAACATAGTTGAGCTAATGCCTTTGAAATGCAAATGTGCATCTTTAGGGTACTCAGAAGTGGCATTGTTGGATCCTTGGGGAGACTGGTTCCCAGTTTTCTGAGAAATCACCATACTGCATTCCATAGTGGCTGAACAAACTTATACTCCAACCAACAATGGAAAAGTGTTCCCCTCACTCTGCATCCTCTCTAGCATAGGCTGTCATTTGTACCTTTTATCTTAGCCAATCTGACAGGTGTCAGGTGATATTTCAAAGTTGTTTTGATTTGCATTTCTCTGATGGCTAAAGATGTAGAACACTTTTTCAAGTGCCTTTCAGCAATTTGTAATTCTTCTGCTGAGAATTACATTTTTAGTTATGAACCCCATTTTTTGATTGGGTTATTCAAGGTTTTGGGCTCTAGATTCTTGAGTTCTTTATTTTAGAGATCAGTCCTATATCACCTGTAGGGTTGGTGAAAATCTTTACCCATTCTGTAGGCTGTTGTTTTGTCTTATTGACAGTGTCCTTGGATTAACAGAAGCTTCTCAGTTTCAGGAGGTCACACTTATTGATTGTTGTTCTTAGTGTGTGTGCCACTGGTGTTATATTTAGAAAGTGGTCACCTGTGCCAATTCGTAGAAGGGTATTTCCCACTTTCTTTTCTATGAATTTCAGAGTGGCTGGGTTTATGTTGAAGACTTTGGTCCACTTGGATTTGAGTTTTGTGCAGGGTGACAGGCTTGGATCTATTTGCATTTTTCTACACATTATCAACCAGCTATACCAAAACCATTTGTTAAAGATACTATCTTTTTTTTTTCTATTGAATATTTTTGGGCTCTTTGTCAAAGATCAGATGTTCATAGGTTTTTGGGTTAATGTCTGGATCCTCAATTCTATTCCATTGATCCACAAGTCTGTTTTTATGCCAGTACCAGGCTGTTTTGATTACTGTAGCTCTATAGTATAACTTGATGTTGGGTATGGTGATGCCTCTTGAGGTTCTTTTGTTGAACAAAATTGTTTTGGTAATCCTGGCTTTCCTGTTATTCCAAATGAAGTTGGGTATTGTTCTTTCAATGTCTGTAAAATATTGTGTTGGGATTTTGAGGGGAATTGCATTGAATCTGTTGATTGCTTTAGGTAGAATTGCCATTTTTACTATGTTGATCCTATCTATCCAGGAACATGGGAAAGCTTTCCATTTTCTAATATCCTCTTCAATTTCTTTCTTCAGTGATGTAAAGTTTTTGTCAAATAGATCTGTTACTTCTTTGGTTGTAGTTATTCCAAGGTATTTAATGTTATTTGCAGCTATTATAAAGAGTAATGTTTCACTTATTTCTTTTATAGCCCTCCTATCTTTAGTGTATAGGAGGGCTACTGATTTCTTTGAATTAATCTTGTATTCTGCTACATTGCTGAAGGTGTTTATCAGCCACACAAGTTCCTTGGAAGAATTTTGTGGGTCACTTATGTATATAATCATATTATCTGCAAATAGAGATAGTTTCACTTCTTGTTTTCCAATTTGTATCCCCTAAATCTCATTTTGTTCTCTTATTGCTTTAGTTAAAACTTTGAGAACTATGTTGAATAGATAAGGGGGGAGAGAACATTTTTGTCTAGTTTTAGATTTTAGTGCAATTGCTTTAGTTTTTCTCCATTAAGTTTGATGCTGGCTATTGGCTTCTTGTAAATTGTATTTATTATATTGAGATATTTTCCCTGTATTTCTTATCCTTCCAGAAGTTTTATCATAAAGGAGTGTTGAATTTTGTCAAAGGCTTTTTCTGCATCTAAGTATATGATCATGTGGTTTTGTTCCTTTAGTTTGTTTATATGATGGATGACGTTTATGGGTTTTTGTATCTTAAACAAACCCTGCATTTCTGGGATGAAGGCTACTTGGTCATGGGGGATGGTATTTTTTTTATATATTGTTGTATATGGTTTGCCAAAATTTTGCTGAGAATCTTAGCATCAATATTCATGAGAGAAATTAGTCTGTAATTCTCCTTCTTTGTTGTGTCTTTGAGTGGCTTGGGTATTAGGGTAATTGTGGCATCATAAAAGGAATTTGGCAATATTCCTTCAGTTTCTACTGTGTGAAATAGTTTAAGGAGCAATGGTAGTAATTGTTCTTTGAAAGTCAGGTAGATTTCTCCACTGAAACTATCTGGACCTGGGCTTTTTTTCCTTGGGAGACTTTAATTACAGATTCAATTTTCTTACAGGTTACATCTGTTTAGGTAATTAATCTGGTCTTCATTTAATTTTGGTAGATGGTACCTGTCCAGAAAGCTGTCCATTTCTTCTAGGTTTTCCATTTTTGTGGAATACAGATTTTCAAAATATGACCTGATAATTCCCTGTATTTCCTGGGGGTCTGTTGTTATGTCCTCCTTTTCGTTTCTCATTTTGTTGATTTGAACACTCTCTCTCTGTTTTTTTGATTAGTTTGGCTAAGGGCTTATCTATCTTGTTAACTTTCTCAAAGAACCAACTCTTAGATTCGTTGATTCTTTGTATTGTTCTTTTTGTTTCAATTGTATTGATTTCAGCTCTAAGTTTGATTATTTCCTGCCATCTACTCCTTCTAGGTGAGTTTGCTTCTAAATTTTCTAAGGCTTTCAGTTGTGTTGTTAGTTCTCTAGTGTGGGATTTCTCTTTGTTTTTCATATAGGCGTCTAGTGCTATCAAGTTTTCTCTGAAGACTGCTTTCATTGTGTCCCACAAGTTTTGGTATGTTGTGGATTCATTTTCATTAAATTCTAGGAAGACTTTGGTTTCTTTCTTAATTTCTTCCTTGACCCAGAGATGGTTCAACTGAGTGATGTTTAGTTTTCATGAGTTGGTAGACCTTCTTTGATTTTTGATGTTGTTGAACACTAACTTTAGGCATGGTGGTTCGATAAGATATATTAGATTATTTTCATTTTTTTATATCTGTTTATATTTGCTTTATGACCAATTGTGTGGTCAATTTTTGAGAAAGTTCCATGTGGTGCTGAGAAATATGTATATTCCTTTGTATTTGGGTGAAAGCTTCTGTAAATATCTGTTAAATCCATTTGCATCTTAACCTCTGTTAGACCCCTTATTTCTCTGTTGAGTCTCTGTCTGGTTGACCTATCCAGGGGTGAAAGTGGGATATTGAAGTCACCCACTATTAGGGTGTGATAAGTGATGTGGTATTTGAGCTTTAGCCATGTGTGTTTAAATAGGTAGATGCCCTTATATTAGTGGCATAATTATTCTGGATTGAAATCTCCTCTCGACCAATTATTCTTGTGATAATAAGTAATGACCATCTTGGTACCTTTAAATTGCTTTTAGCTTAAAGTCTACTTTATTAGATATTAGGATGGCAACCCCAGCTTGTTTCTTAGCAAGATTTTATTGGAAAATCTTTTCCCATCCCTTTACTCTGAGCCTGAGTCTATCTTTGTGGTTGAGGTCTGTTTCTTGTATGCAGCAGAAGAATGGCTTCTGTTTTTTTTATTCATATTCTTATTGTGTGTCTTTTAATACTTGAGTTTAGTCCATTGACATTAAGGAATATTTGTGATCAGTGATTCATGTTTCCTGCTATGTTTGGTGGTAGCTTGTATGTATTTCCTTTCTGTTGGCTATTGTTCTGTGGGATTATTGATTGTTTGTGGTTTCATGGGTGTATCTGGGATCCTTAAGTTGGAGTTTTCCCTCTAATGCTTTCTGGAGGCCTGTATTGGTAGATAGGTATTGTTTCAGTCTGACTTTGTCATGAAATATCTTGTTTACTCCAACTAAGGTGATTGATAATTTTGCTGGGCATAGTATTCTAGGTTGGCAGCCATGCTCTTTTAATGACTGTATAACTTCTGACCAGGTCCTTCTAGATTTCATCATTTGCATTGACTAATCAAGTGTTATTCTGATGGGTCTGCCTTTATAGGTAAGTTGCTCATTTTCTTTTGCAGCTCTCAAAGTTTTTTCTTTGTTCTGTATGTTATGGGGCTTGATTATTATGTGACAAGCTGACTATTTTGGCAGGTCATATCTGTTTGTTGTTTTGTAAACTTCTTGTATCTTTATAGGCATCCCCTTTAGGTTAGGATAGTTTTCTTCTATGATTTTATTGAATACATTATCTGTGCCTTTGAGCTTGTAATCTTTTCCTCCTTCTATTCCTATTATTCTCAAGTTTGGTCTTTTCATGGTATCTCAGATTTTCTGAACATTTTGTGTTATGGCTTTTTTTTTTTTGGTTTTAGTCTTTTCTTTTACTGTTGTATCTATTATCGCTACTGAGTCTTCCACTTCAGAGATTCCCTCTTCCATCATTTGGATTCTGTTGGTTATGCTTGTATCTGTACTTCCAGCTCTTTTCTTCAGGTTTTCTATTTCCATTTTGCCTCATTTTGTGCCTTTTTTATTGCTTCTATTTCAGTTTTTAGTTCCTGGAATGTTTCTTTCATTTTTTGGTTTACCTTTTTTGATTTTCTTTCAAGGATTTGTTCATCTCTTCCAATTTTTTTGTTTGTATTTTCTTCTTTTTTAAGGATTTTTTTAAAAATATCTTCTTTGAAGGCTTCAATACTTTTCAGAAAGGTGTTTTTGGTGTTGTTTCCTTCTGTTTTCTCTTTATTGTTCTATTCAGGTTTTATAGTTGTAGAACTACCAGTTTCTTCTGGAGTTGCCTTGATTTATATTATTATATGTACTTTTGCACTGGCATCTACCCATGGCTTCAGTGGTTCACAATTAGCCTGCTGCTAGTCAGTTGTGACTAGAGGGCTTGTGTGTCTCCTGTCTCCAAGTGGTCTGCTAGATCTCTGATTCTGCTCTTAATAGGCATCTTAATGTCAAAGCCTCAGTCCTTCTCTGCTGACACAGTTGGAGTTGGGGTTGGTCATGCTAGGTCCCCTCTTTTAGATGTGGCCTTAAGAGCCCCTCAGAGCCAAACCCTAGTCCTTTCTTTTAAGGAGAGTCTGGATCAGGCAATACAGATTGACCCTGGTCCTTGAAAGCAACTTTCCGATTTTCTGGACAGGGATCAGGAGTCACAACCTGTTCACCTCTGGATGGGGTCTCTGAAATTTCCTAAATAGCATATATTATGGATCTCTGAATTGCCTGAAGAAGACCTTTCCATCTAAAACATATCTGATCTAGAAAACCTATCTAATATAACTGTAAATTTAATTTATGTGTAACTATTAACTTGCATTTCATTATATCCTAATTAGTTGGTAATAATAACTTTCCTGAACTAGCAATTTGTGCTACATTGTATAAAACCTTGAAAAACAGGAATATATTTACAGTGAAAAAATTAAATTTATCCTTATATCAATATACACAAATTGTATGTAATATACTAAAAATCAAATCCAATATAAATATTTAAAACTAGTAATATCTTTTTTAAGAAAATTCAATAATCTTTCCTTATATCCTATTATATCTGTGTCCCTTATTTTATTTTTTTTTTTATATTTTTTTTCCTTTATTTTGTATTTATTAAAAAAAAAAAACACAGTAAAAAGAATTTAAAATGTGGAAGAGTTAACAATAA
>PVIH01021736.1:0-25000 GCA_004025045.1 Sigmodon hispidus | reverse complement strand
AGAGAGGAGAGGTGGCTAGTGTTTTGTCAACTTGATACAGCCACAGTAATTTGGGAAGAGAAAACCTCTGTTAGGAAAATGCACCCACCAGGTTGGCCCGTGAATAAAGCTTTAAGGCACTTTCTTGTTTATTGATGAATGTGGGTGGAGTATCTAATGACATGGTGGTTCTGGGTTGTATAAGAAAGCAGACTGAGCAAGCCAGTATGAGGCATTTCTCCACAGACTCTGCTTCAGTTCCTGCCTCCAGATTCCTGCCTTGGATTCCTGATCTGACTTCTCTCAGTGACACTCTTTCCTGGGAGCCTAACATAAAATAAACATTTTCCTCTCCAAGGTACCTTTGCTCATGATGCTTTATCACAGCAATAGGAAACCTAGCTAAGACAGAGAAAAGAATGAAATCTGTTCTCCTAACATTTTAACTAAACAGTTCTGTGTTATTGACGGTAGATATTATGTTGTCTTAGAGTTATTCTTAATGACTGATTGCACATTTTGTCCATTGATAAATAACTTCCCTACTTTTTTCCTTCTGGTAGACAGCATTCCAAACTTTGCTTTTATGAATTTGACTTCCTTACCTATTTTATAGATTTTAAGACAGAATCTTGCTTTATAGCACAGGCTGACTTAGAACTCACTATGGAGTGTAGACTGGTGATCATCCTGCCTCAACCCTTCAAGCACGAGGATTGCAGGCATGACCAGATTGAATATGGTTACTTAACATACCTCATGGGAGAGGAACAATGCAGTGTCTGCTCTTCTGGGGTTGTTTGCTTCACTGAGTGAAGTTATTTCTTGAAGGTCCAGCCATATGATATTTTCATACAGCATCATCATTATACTCTTCATTCTACTGTGTATATACACCACATTTCCATCCATTCTTTGGAATTATTTCCCCATCATGGCTCTTGTGAATAATGTTGCAATGATTTCATAAGTGTTGACATCTCATTTCCATGGTTATTTCATCCACTTGCTTGGCTTCTATTTTTAATTTCTCATTTTATAAAATCTTCATGCTATTTCCAAAGAGGAAGAGCTTTCTTCCATTTGATTTGCATTTTTCCCCACTAGCAGCATTGAAGAAGGGCCTCAGGACCCCAAATAATTCTGACATATTTGCACAGAGGCAGCTTTTCTTGTAATAGTTGAGGTCCTGGGTTCCTGTTAACAGTATGAAAAAGATACAAATTCTTCATTCCTGAAAACATTTGTTATCTTTTAAAAATATTATCTTGGGCTAGATAGGTGGCTCAGCTGCTCTGCCAGGGGACCCAGGTTCAATTCCCAGCACCCACATGGCAGCTCACAATTGTCTGTCTCTCCAGTTCCAGCGGATCCTACACCCTCACAGACACACAGACAGGTGAGACACCAATGAACAGAAAAGAAAAACAAATCTTAAAAGCATCATCTGGGTCAGTGAGATGGCTCAGTGGGTAAAGGTGCTTGCTTCTGAGCCTGAAAACCTGAGTAAAAGGAAGGAACCAACTTAGGCAAGTTGTCCTGTGGCTGCTACACACTGTGACATATACACACAAATTAATATTATTTAATAGTAGAAACCATTAATTATAGCAGAATATTTTAAATGTATGAAATATCTGCTTGGGATCCTACAAAGATCATAACACTAAACATTTAGGGGAGACTTTATGATTCTCAATTTAAACATGAGGAAATGTGAGCTTTGGTTGTTGAAATAATTTGTCCAAAGATCAATGGGCATTAGTTTCTTTCATAGGGACTAACATGTAAAATCATATATTTCTGTGTCTCACATATTCACAGCAAGACAGACATGTTGAAAAATGAGGTCAGTTGCACCTCAACTCAGGGACCTGCCTTTTTTTTTTTTTTGAATCTGATACCATCTATCTCACAGAATCACTATGGGAAGGAAGAGTGGAAAGTCCGGAAGAGAAACCTCTTCCTCTTCATGTGAGGAAACTGATAGAGAAATCTTGTGATGAGCCCCAGTCCACATCCTGCCTCTTGAGTCTGCTGCAAGGCTTCAGCTCTAGACCTGGTCAGACTGCTAGAGCCTGAGTTATGTCACTGCATTCTGCTGCAGTGCTGGTCCTCGGTGAGTCCTGGGAGACGTGGAGGCATGGGGAAGGTGATTTGGGGAAGGGAGTTCTATTCCCCACTCAGGACTGAAACCAGCCAAGCTGATTCTGGAGTTCCCCTGGGAGAAGAGTCTCTGTACTCTATTCCCTCTTCGGACTCATTGGTAGAAACAGGGATGGACCATGTAGCCAAGTTTAGCTTTTAAAGGGGTTACTTCCTTCTTGTTTGGAAGGAAGACGACCTAGGCACATTTGTTTTTCCCCAAGGTGGAGGTTGAACTAAGGACCTAATGCATGCTAGGTAGGCACGCTACCATAGAACTGTATCCCTTAAACCTACGTTTCTTCTTCTTCTTCTTCTTCTTCTTCTTCTTCTTCTTCTTCTTCTTCTTCTTCTTCTTCTTCTTCTTCTTCTTCAAGATCACAAATGTTATATGTTATTGAATACCCTTGTTCAGAAATTTTTTTTATTTTTTCAAAAGCTTTGCTAGTTCTTTGAGAGTTTCTTGCATCACTCACATCCAACTCTTTCAAGATTTACCCCTCTTCCCTACCCACTCAACTTTGTGTATTTTTTAGTTTTTCTTTCTTTCTTTCTTTCTTTCTTTCTTTCTTTCTTTCTTTCTTTCTTCCTTCCTTCCTTTCTTTCTTTTAGGGTTTTTTTGAGACAAGGTTTCTTTTTGTAATGGTCCTGGCAGTCTTAGAATTCTCTTTGTAGACCAGGCTGGCCTCAAACACACAGTGATTTGCCTGCCACTGCCTCCCAAGTGCTTTTATTAAAGGTGTATGCTATCACTACCTGTCTTCTTTGTGTTCATCAAAAAAAAAAAAGCCCTTTAAGACCAATTTGTGCTGCTCAAAAATTTTGAATTCATGGTCTAGCACTGGAGCATGGTTGACTCAATGGGGGCAACACTATTTATTTATTTATTTATTTATTTATTTATTTATTTATGCATGTATGTTATTTTAGAGACACTCTTAAAGAAAACTGACTTTCTTACAGAAGGCAGTGATTGCCATTAGCTCCAATGCTAAAGCAGGAAGTATGTGCTTACACTTACTTCCTTTTAATTCTGGGATTTTTGTCTGGCTTAGGCTTGCGTAGGACTTGGGCATGCTGTCACAACTGCTGTGAGTTCATATGTGAAGCTGCCCTCTAGGTTCAGAATACTTTGTAGTCCCTGAAGTCATGTACTGACTCTGGCTCTTATGCTCTTTCCATGCCTTCTTCCAAAATGATCCTTGGGAGAAGGAGATGTATAGTATATATTTCCCTTTAAGGCTGAGCATTCTGCAGTCTGTACATCTTGATCAGTTATGGTCTCTGTGTTAAGCTCCATTTACTTTAAACAAATTTATAATGTATGTCCTTACGATTTTCTGGAATTTCATTCATATCTGTTATAATGTTTGCCTTTCAATTTCTAGTTTTATTGAAGTAGGTCTTCCTTTTTTTGTTTAATTTGGTTAAGAATTTTCCAATTATGTTTAATCCTTAAAAAATAAATTAATTAAAATTAAAACTAATTTAACTAATTAAAAACAAAACAAAACAAAACAAAAAAACCCCAAACCTCCCCTTTGTTCAAATGCAACACATTTTACTTACAGAATTGTATGCTCAGCAGGCTTCCAAATTTACTTAAATCAAATATATGTAACAGGTGATAAAATAAAACTCCCTTAAAAACAGATAAATGGAGTAGATACAATAAAAAGGCACATTTTTCTTTTATAAATTTGCTATAAAATTTGTCTCTGTGGGACAGATCATCAGTCTACTGTATCTCACAAAGTCAAATTATAAAATTTATTCAATAAAAAAAGATTCCAAAGTTAAAAAAAGGAGAAGCTTATCAATTGAGGGGTGGGTGATGCATTGATCCATGGACATAATGATTAAGTTTTGTTATTAAACATATTTAAGATTTTTGAGAATTTCTTACCTGCATGTAATATGTTTTGATCATATTCATCCCCATTCTTGCCTGAATTCTGTATCTACCCCTCCCCCCTTTACCTTGTGTCTCCTTTAAAAAAGTAATCCAGTGAACATAATTTATTCTGCCCATATACTCAAGGGCATGGACCTCTCTGATGGAGCCCAATCAAGGGCCATGCCCTTTGAGAAAACTGACTCTCCCTCCCCAAGAAACTTTCAGTAATTAATAGCTCCTCAGCTAGGAGAGGGGACCTTGTGAGCCTCTCTCCCCTCCATTCCTATCCTTATTTTACTTTAATTTTTTTTATTTATGCATCTCTCATATTTTACCCTCTCTCCATTCGTCCCAGTGCCCCCCTCAGCTGTCACTCCCATCTCCCCCAGATCCACTGCCCCTTGAGAAAAGAGCAAGCCTCACAAGGATATCAACCAAGTATAAGGCAACCTAGGAGGAGGAAAGAGGAGGAAAGGGTAGGCAAAAATAGTTAGAGACATCCACACTCGCACAGTTTTAAGTCCGTCCCTGTCCCCGCTTTACCCCCTCTCCCCCGAGATAATCAACCCTAAGATACTCAGATGCCCTAGCACAGAGCCAGCAGGATCCTTGATTACTGCTTCAGTCTTTGTGAGCCCTGTGAGCTTCCATTAGTTGATTCTGTAGGACATGCTCCATCTAATGTTTACCTGTAGGCTACTGTATTTGCTCCTGACATCTGCCAGAGAAGGCCTCTTTGATGAGGCTCTGAACTATCCCCATTTTCTTTGGGTTTTGAGACATGGTCTCATAAAGATGCTCATGCTGACTTTGAACTCCCTTTGTAGCCCCAGTAATATGTGAATGTGTGACTCAATTGACTAACTAGGATTTGGAATCTGTGTCTGTGCCTTGGGGATATCTTAGGAGTTCTTTGAGAGCAAAAAGGAGGATTATACTTCGACATTAATGTGGAGGGGGGATGGCTAGGTAATCATAGGAGGCTGGATATTCTCACCTACATCTAGTCCTTCCTAGATTCTCATTTGTAAGAAAATATGTGTCAGTGTCTTTCTCACTGAGTCTTCTCTTTCAGTGCTGTGCCTGGGACAGACAGTCAACACTCAGCAAGGTGAGTCATATCATTGGTTGTTCTGCACTCATGGGCAGCTTTGGAGAGGATCATGTGCATTTGGGAGGCCTGCAGGCAGACCCTTGAATATTATATTTCTTGTAATCATAAACATTCCCAAATATGCAGCCTTCTTCTATTCCTTTTTTCCTACCTATCTTCCTTTTTTTCTGGTTATAATATTTTTAATTGACAAATAACAATGGTGTATATTTATGGGCTGCAACTTGTTCTTTTGATGTATGTTTGCATCATGCTGTGATTAAGTTAAACTAAGTTGCATGTCCATCACCTTTGACACTCATCATTTATTATTGGTAAGAATGCTATTTATCTACCATTATTGGTATTTTAAAGGAAATTGGCATGCATGGTAGATCTCAAAAAATGCATTTCTCCTACCTAAATGAAATTTTGTATGTTTGATAGGCATCTTCTCTGTCTTTATTCACCCGCTCCCTAGCCTGAAGTTACCATTTTTTTTTTGTCTCATTCTGTTCATCTCTAAGGAGAATGACTTTGCATTCCTTATATAAGTGAAATACTGATATATTTGTCATTCTGTGACTGGATTATTTCATTTAATATTTCTAGATTTATTCCAGCTGCTAGCAACAATAGCATTTCCTTTGTGAAGAATGACTAATATTTGTACATGTTTGTACACCACATTTTCTTTTTTTTTCCTTTTTGCAGGACCTGTAACTTTATTTTTTTTCAAAATGACTGACTTTTATTTTTTCCTTCTTTTTTTATTATTATGAATAAAGAAGTCACATTTTCTATCCTTGTACATCCTTATTCAAGGTCCCTTCCCCCTCCCACCACATCAGGTCATTCTGTCTTCTTCACATCTCCCCAGTCCTCCCATGGGCAGGCAGTCCTATGGTCCCAAGGTCCCAATATTGCTTAGTTCAGGCTCCACTCCTGGCAAATCCAGTTTTCTCACCCCAACATCAAGATTGAGTCCCCATTATCAGTTGTTTTCTGTATCTTTACCAGTTGAGACTCACCATAACGGTCTTCATGTGCTAAAAATAAGAAACATCTTTTGTGAGAGCTGAGACCTCTTTTACAAGTAAGGGGCCGATTCTGAATGAGCAAGTCAGGCTGGGCTTGAAGGTGAAATATGGCTCAGATTTCATAGTTTGTTTGTTTGTTTTTTTTTTCTGACACAGAATCAGACCATTATGTCTGTTGGAGCTGGTGAGTCCAACTTACTCCAGCTACATCCTGATCCCCTTGTCCTATCAAGCTGGCTTAGCTCTAGATTCTTCAACATTTTTTTATTTTCCTTAAACACCCAGCTCTTCCCCCCTACACACTCTGTGTTATCTCACAGGATGAATTTTAATTTAATATCTAAAGTGACAAAAATTTCATGTGTGTTCCATGTCTGATTTCATATTTTGAAATAAATAGATATTGGAGAATGACCACAATAAAGCCAGTTAACATAAGAATTATCTTGCACACTTCTGGTGGTTTTTTTGGACATCACTTAAATTCAGCTCTTAGTGACTCTGATAAACTTGAGGCTTTTAAAAAATAAAATATTTTTTAACATATCCACTACTATTTCCCTTCCCTCCCCTCTCCCAGTCATCCTCCAGCTTCCCCCATCCCAGAGTGAAGCTGGCATTTCCATTTGAGGTAGGTCCAAGTGTCCCCTCCCTCCAATGCTGGGTCTGAACAAGGTATTCCTCTGTAGGGAATGGGCTCTAGGAGTCCAGTTCATACACCAGGAATAAATTTTTGGTCTCACTGTCAGAGGCCCCACAAACTACACGCACCTTTGCACTGTCATTCTGATTTGGAGGGTTTACTTCTGTCCCCGAACATGAGGCTTTGTATTAATCATCCCTGCGTATTCCACAGCTGATCTCTTGAACTCCTTCTCCTCATAGTGAGGGTCTATGTCTTCTGACTGGTACTTTACACCATTTTATTAATATTTGATTCTACATGTTCTTGTCTGCTAGGTGCAGGCAATTTTCTTCTGACTCTTGGGGTCTCAGTGCAAGTATCTCTTCCACATCAGCTCAGGGAGTACAACTCTGTGTTCATTCATGACATTCACTACAGACTTTTTGCCATAGTATCAGACAATTATTCTCTCAAAAAAGTCTTTCCTCCCATAATCTACCTTTGAATGAAAAAAATTGTGTTTCTTGTATAGTTGAAACCATGGAAGGCATCCCTAAAAGATAAATAAGGTATTTAAAATTGTTGAAAGAATGAGTGAAGGAAGGGGATAGAATTAGGAAAGGTTGGTTTAAGGGCACAAAATCTTTTACACATAGATAAGGACAAGAGGTAAATTATGCAGCATGGCTAGCCTATGCATTTGTAAATTTGGAAATTGTTAAGGAGGGGAATGGCGAACATTATCCTCATAAAAAGCTAAGTTTACAAATTGATTCACATTGATTAGCTTGATCCAACCAAAGACATCACTTTGAACACAGTAAGCATGAGTATTTTATATTTGTCTTTTAATGTATGTATAATTATCTTTGATTTTATTGATCCAACCAAAGACATCACTTTGAACACAGTAAGCATGAGTATTTTAAATTTGTCTTTTAATGTATGTATAGTTATCTTTGATTTTATGGGGATGCTCCTATATTGAGACAGTTTGAAACAGGTGGGCTTTTAAAGCCTCAATAACAGACTGGAAAGAAAGTGGAGATAAAGGTAGAAAGTGTGGAGGTCCCTGGAATGAACAGGGAATTAGCGGGCTCTGCAGCAGACATGTCTAGTCTGGGATATTCTGAGATTTCCTTGGATGGATGTTTGCTAGACTCAACATGTGCTCAGACTTAGGTTCCTTATTGTCATGTGCTGGGCATTCAAATGCATACAGAAAGTGAGGGTGTTATAAAGCTGCACTTTGATCATGTCTGGAGAACTTCAAATTTGGTAAGAATATAAAATGACATGTCTAAATTTGTTTTGTGTTATGGCAATGTCCTCACTGTACATTGAGATTCCTGCTCTCTCTCTCTCCTAGGATCTCTGTTACCTCCTTCCATCAGGGCTGAACCAGGCCTTTTCGTCCTCCAAGGGCATTCTGCAACCATTGTTTGCTCAAGTACTATTGAGTATGATACTTTCCGTCTGGAGAAAGAAAACAAATGCATTGAGAATAAGGAGAACACAAAGCCTTCAGTGAAAGAGGCTAGATTCCACCTCGGCCCAGCGAATAAAGGGACTGCTGGACGCTATCGCTGTATCTACAAAATTGGACATGAGTGGTCTGAGCGCAGTGAGCCCCTGGAGCTTCAGGTGATCAGTCAAAATATCACCGAGGCTCCTCCTGACCCAGGCCCAACAGTGACTTCAGGTCTGTTCCCAGCTCCCTGGACTCTAACCCCAGCTCCTCTCCTTTGTCTCAACTTCCCCTGCTATCTCCTAATTCCAAGGCTCCTTTCTCCCACTTTCCTTAGCACAGGTCTTCTCTGCCCTCATGGGCTTTGGACACAGGCATCGGGATGTCATTCATACTAATTTTTTTGTACTTGTTTTATTTTTAAAACAGATCTCTCTGTGTAATCCTAGGTATCCTGAAACTTGTTACATAAACTAGGCTGGCCTGGAACTCACAGAGATCTCCCTGGCTTTGCCTCCTGAGTCTTGAGATTAAAAATTTACACCGCCATGCCCAGTGATCCTACTATTTTATGTATGTAGAAAATGAACTTTCTTGGTCAAAAATATTAGTTCTGAAGACTCTGGGATAGAAGCAGTCCTGGCACCAACTCCCCAGACTTCAGTTTGCATAGCTCTATGCTGCCCTCTTGTGGTCTGAACCTCATTACACGCATTACTCTGAATTCAAGGAGTAAGTCCCTGCTTGCCATTTCATGCTCTATGACAGCTAAGGGGACATTTTCAGTGTCTGTGCCTGACAAAGTTGGAAGAATTCCTGGAAGGAAAGTACCGTGGGAAGGATGTGTCCTGTGACAGGTAGCTAGTCTGGGATTCTGTGGGGTACAGAATGAGTTATTTTCTCTTTTTGCGTCTGGCTATGCTGCTCCCTGGATGCCATGGCCACAATCCTGTAGGGAGGAGAGGTGATCCTGAGTGAACTCTCTGATCTAGGCTGTGTTACTGTGGGTGTAAGCTCTAAGTTCAGGCAGCTGGACAGGGACATAGAGACTGGTTTCTCATTTTAAATGCACTAGTCCAAAGATGAGTCAAACTGAACACTCATGGTAGGGGAAGGGAAGTGACCTGCCATTGTGAACATAATGGAGAGACAATTTGAATGAATCACTGAATCACATTAAAATTTCATACTTCAAATTAAATTTATAGTGAATTTTGCAATTACCTTATAATTAAAATAAAGAATATTATTGATGTAGCGATATATTGTATATTTATACATGAATGTAATGCATGTAATTCCATCTTAAAGAGTATCACATGCTATTGCATATTTGCAATATATAGATTAACATCATTTTTTATTATAACATAAATATAGGCACATAGCTTTTATAAGGATAGCAATGTATAATTTATATGTTTGAAAGATAACATATTTATTTATATATTAATTTATGTTATGGAAGTTAACATTTTATTTTGAATTTGTATTTTTACTTTTTTGTATAGGTGTATGTGTTGTGTACTGCATGTTCTCATGTGTTGGCACTTAGGTAGGTGCAGGCTCACATGCACACATGTATATGTGTATAGGTTCATGATTGATGCAGACTGTTTTGTTGGGGTGTTCTCCACTTTCCACACTGAGGTGTGATTTCTAACTGACCTCAGGGTTTCCTGTTTCAGCTAGTATGGCTGGCCAGATTGCTCAGGGGATTCCCTGTTTCTGTCTCTTGTGCACTGAGATTACAGGCTGGATGTTGCTGTGGATTCTGGAGATCCAAACTCTGGTCCTCACACTTGCACACCAAATACTTTAATCATTCATCCATATTCACAGCACTTCAGCTGTGCTTATCTACATTATATGTGAATATACAGCCATGTGTCAGTTAAGAATCGTCCATTGATTTGGGACATATATCCACAGGCCATGTGGTTGTGTGACACTAGAGTTCTGAGACATGCATCATTGGTAGTTCATTGTGTCATTGTTTGAACAAGATATTATTTAAACCAGCTTAGAAGGCAGAGTCCCCAAACACCTGGCCATATGGTATACAGAGAGAGCAACTTTTAGACTACAATCCTCCACAAATGTTATTCTGAATGCTGTAAGCAATTGCAACTTAAGGGCAGGCACAATGCCACAGGGGCACAGAAAATTTTCAGTTCAGTTACAATCTTACCAAAGGTCCATGGTTAATTGTAACATCATGACACAGCAATGTGACTTTGCATTTGTAATATATAAATATATCATGTATGTGCATATGTAATTCAGTTGCAATAAAATACATGGAGAAGATAGAACAGCAGGTATGGTCTTGGGTTGGACATGAACAAGGTATTGATGGAGAACCTCCAAGAGGTTGTTGTCTGATTTTCTTTGAAGGACATTAAAGATTCTGCCTTAGGAGCAAGGAAGGAGAGTAAATACCATCCAAGAAGAGGAGACTGGCGGGTTCCGCCTTGTATGGTTGCCCTTAAGGTAGTACAGTGAGTGTATGAGTGGAGAAAAGTGAATGATATAGGAGATGCTGTCTGAAGCGCAATAGGCCACAAGACAAAATTGGGACTAAGTTTCTTCTCAGGGGCTACCTTGAATAATATATAGAGATGGGGATACTCAATATCAGTGAGCACCCAAGGGAGGGTTTGTTGAGGAAGTCTTGCTTCATTTTTTCTTGGTTGTCAGTCTTTGCAAAGTTCTACAGCGTGTGGTGGACAATGCTGCCCTATATGACTCAAATCATGAAGCTAGAATGGATGCCATTAGCTACATATGACTACTGAGTCCTTAAAAGGCTCTTTCATTAACTAGTATGTTTCAGAGCACAAAGAAGGTCAACACTCTGATGGGTAGCAAGAGGATAAGAATTAAATGATTCAAGGCTATTGTTACATGTGAAATTTTATATGCTCACACATTCATGAACACCACCCAGCATATGTGTGCTATGAAGAAGATGCTTATAAAGGACATGCTGCTGATAATGTGGTTACTATCTTTCCTAGACATATCTTGGGTGAAGATAGATGACTTTTATATTGTCATTGCTGTCTCTGTGGGCTTCCGTCTTTGTCTTCTCCTTTTCCTCTTCTGCTTCCATTGCTACCGTCAGAAAAAGCACGGTAGGTATCAGTGGTGACAGTTGGCATTGGTGGGATGTTGGGAGTACTGGAAACAATACCTCCTTTCTAACTATGTACTACTACCTATTTTTAGGGCTCCTAAAAAGCAAGAGCCAACAGTAGAGCCCACAAAAGAGGTGAGATCCCGGAATGGCTCCTATGTTGTTGCCCAATCATTTGCCTCCAACTAGTCCCTAATATTCATCTATTCTTTCCTCTTAGGCTCTGCCATGTTACTAATGGCCTGGAGAGGACACCAGGTAACAATGTGAGGAGTAAGAAAGGGGTTGGATACCCAGGAAAACATCTAGTAACATTGTAGGGGATTTAAGCTGTGGTGGGATAGAAAGTGGTCATATTGTCTTCTAGTGTATCTAGTCCGTGTGTCTTCTTTTTTATAGACATAGTAACAGATGACAGACTTCCTGAGGACCAAAGGACAGAAACCAGGGTAAGTCTTTGTATCCATTCTTTAGTGCTAAATAAGAAACTGTTTCCAACTTTAGTAACTTAGTAACTTGTCTTCAGTCTCTTGGGTATGGAATCTGGAGCAGAAGAATCAAACAGTGTTGACTACAGATGCTGTTACCTCAGGCCTTGTCCATAGTGACATATTTTAATGGCTACAAATAGGAGAGCTCCCAGAGCTGTAAGAAGTTCCCAGGGAGAGCATCCAAGATAAGAGAGGGCAGAAACTACTTCTGCTTTGTGTCTGAGTAATGTAATCCAACTCCAACATCACTGGGAAGGAACCAGAGGACAACATGACTATAACTCAGAGAGTCATTATAGGCAGCTTCCACTCCTCACCATTCCACCCCCAGAATCACCCTAACTTTCCTGGGCCTCTCTCTCTCCTTCAGACACCACAGAGCACAGATACCATGACTGAATCCAGCACATATGCATCTATCATCAGACACTGAGCCTGAGCACACCTGGAGACTTGGGCAGTCACTATTGGAAAAGGAAGGCTAAAGCAGTCATTCAAGGGCTCATTTGGGATCACCTTGGTGTAGAAAACTAGCCAGCCAGTTCTGCTTGAGGCAAAAGCTGGACCCTGAAGTCTCCTGTTCCCCATCTAGGAGTTGTATTATGTAGGTGGTAGGATTAGTCCTTGGAAAGACCATGTTGCGGTAAACATCAGAACCCCAGTTACAATCTCATAGTTGTTTCCAGAGACACAGATCCCTTAGCTGTTACTACAGATCTTTCCACAGCCCAGTACTGTAATTGTCCAGCTGCCTATACACTCTACTTGTGTAATGAGCCCAGTGAAACTCTAAAGGCTTCCTCGGATCTCTTTGCTGACTCTGATTGAGTTACACACATGCTGCTGAAAGCTAAGATGCTCCTCTGCATCAGGCATATGAGATGCATCATGAGTAGTTTTGAAGATGGAGCATCTACATTCTGTGTCGGTTTTGGCCACACAGTCTGTAAAAATCCAAATGCTGACCTTATTGATATTCAGAGATGGATGACCAGAGAAATATGGGCTACAAAAGGGCACTCTTTTAAAAAATATATTTGTGTAGTTGACCAAGACTGTACATACTCAAGTGTGGACCATTAGGGATTGGTGTGCACGGTATGTGTAGCTATCAGCACAAACACTCAGCACAGCTGCCACTTCCTGCTGGATGCCCTGAGCATATGCACTCATGATTGAACTTTGGGTCAGTGTTTCTTACTGGAGTGTTGATCAGGGATGGAAGAGGAAGGAGGAGTCAAAGGGGAATGGACCTGGGAGTGGGAAGAGCTGTTCTACTTAACACACACTTACATTCAAGGTCACACAGGCAGACTCACATATGCAAATATGCACACACACGTACATGAGTGTATTCATGTGCATGCACATCTGTACATGAGTATATTCATGCACACGGAGCAGGAGAACACTGAATTGTTGTGAGATGCTATTTGTCAGTGGCTCTGCCCATAAACAGGGTCATGTTCAATGTTCCCATACCCTTGTACATATGATCAGCACTAATTAGACCCAGAGAGCTATTAACAATGACAACAACAGTAATAATTTAGAAAGAGGACATAGAAGGGCACAGTGGAACACATCTTTACTTTTGGTACCTTAGGAGGCAGAAGCAGGCAGATCTTTGTGAATTTTAGGACATCTTGGTATACATAGTATCTTTCAGGCCAGTAGGGGCACATAGTGAGACCTTGTTTTAAACAAACAAACAAACAAACAAACAAACAAACAACCCAGTCCAATCTCCCATAATAGACATGAAGTCTGAACTGAGACAAACCATAAAATGGCAGAGCCCCTGGGGATTTGGAGATAGGTATAGGAGAAGTGGATAAGACCCAAACACACCAAATTTTTCACATCTGTGAAAATTTCAGAAATAAATTATAATACTAATGAAAAAATACTCCTGTGAGCTCACAGAAACTGAAGCAGCACATCTGTCCCTAGTCCTCTGCATGTTATTGCTTTCAGTTTAATGTTTTTATTGGTCTTCTGAATGTGTGAATGATTGGGTCTTTGACTCTTGTGCCTTCTCCTGGGCTCTTTTTCTTCTGTTGGTTTACCTTGTTCAAATTCAGTGTGATGGTTTTTTGTTTTTATCCTGTATTTTATTTGGAAGAAAAAAAAAAGATAAAAGTAAAATACTCAGAGGACTTCTGTGGGGTGAGAGTGTCTCATCTTGATGGTGTATCTTCAAAACACCCACTGAAAGAAAACAAACGAAAAACAACAAAAATAAACTGATCTCCTGTGCCGGTGGTAAAACAAACATTCTCCCCCCCCTGAAAAGAGCCCAGTAAGAAGAAATCTCTCTTGAAGAGAAAATTAGATGGTGACACTTTGGGCATGATGCAGAGGGCAGAACTATGACACATACATAAAATCATCTTAACCTCAGCTGGGGAGATGGCTCAGTGGTTAAAAGCACTGGTTGCTCTTGTAGAGGACTGGGCTTGATTTCTAGCACCCACTTGGGGGCTCAGAACTACCTCTAATTCTAGTTCCAAAAGGTTTTGATATCCTTTTCTGTTTTTTAGAGGCACCTAGCATGCATGTGATGGACTGACATACCTGCAGGCAAAACACTCACACATAAAATAAATTGAAACAATCTCATATGTAATTAAAAATAAACATCACAATGTATTCTGCTTCATCAATGAATAAATAAGAAAATAAATATCGCTCTTTCCGATTGTCGCAGCCAAAGCAGCCATGAACAGCAAAGTCTCTCACGACACCCTGTACAATGCGGTGCGCTAAGTCCTGCACAGGAACCAGCGCAAATGCTGCAAGTTTCTGAAAACGGTGGAATTGCAGATCAGCCTGAAGAACTACGACCCTCAGAAAGACAAACGCTTCTTGGGCTCCGTCAGGCTTAAGCCCCAAGTTCTCATTGTGCGTCCTGGGGGACAAGCAACACTGTGAAGAAGCCAAGGCCACGATATCCCTCACATGGATATCGAGGCGCAGAAGAAACTTTACAAGAATAAAGTTGATCAAAAAGCTAGACAAGAAGTATGATGCATTTTTGGCCTCTGAGTCTCTGACCAAGCAGATCCCACGTATCCTGGGCCCAGGCCTAAACAAGTCTGGCAAGCTCCCTTCCCTGCTGACACACAATAAAAACATGGTGGCCAAGGTTGATGAGGTGAAATCTACGATCAAGTTCCAGATGAAGAAGGTGCTGTGTCTGGCTGTTGCTGTCCACCATGTGAAGATGACTGGTGATGAGCTGGTCTACAACATCCACTTGACTGTCAATTTCTTGGTGTCCTTGTTGAAGAAGAACTGGCAAACTGTCTGGGCTTTGTATATCAAGAGCACCATGGGCAAGTCTCAGCGTCTGTACTAGGGTGCCCCAATGAATCTCAGTACTACTTTAAAAAAATCAATAAAAGAAAAAAATAAATAAAAGAACAAAAAAGAAACTAGAATACTATTCATGTTTGTGAAGAAATACTGTTTAAGAATATAGGTGTGGTCGTGCATGTCTTTAATACCAACACTTGGAAAGCAGAAGCAAATGGATCTCTGTGAGCTCAAAGGCAGCCTAACCTACACTGTGAGTTCTCTGTCAGCCAAGGTTACACAGAAGGAGCATTCTCAATGAGTAAGTAAATAAAGAACTATCTATTAGGCCATAATCTTCTGCATCACTCCCCACTGCACAACACTCTCCCCTACTGTGGAAACACAAGTATCATAGTACGAACCTGTTGCTAAAGAAGGGAGATCAGAGGGTCCCCAAAAGAAGGGTGTCAGGCTGCACCAAACCAGATAGGTTGTACTTCTTGTGTCTATGTGAAAAGAATCTTACACATTAATCCTTTCTTATTTTAGTATCCATCAATATATGAAAATATTTATTGATTACGTAACAATGCATCATTTTTATACTGTGTGTGCGTGTATCCAGCTACGACAAGTCAGTAGTATATAAGCTCAATACAGACAATGCTTTAGCCTACATGTGCAATACACTAATATATGCAACCAAGAATTTCAGTAACTCACTTGAAAAGTTCTAATGGGGTCTGTATCTCAGCACTTCTCTTCCTGTGTTATATAGCCCTAGCTGAGAAGTTTGTTCTTCCACAGGGTAGACACAGATCAGACTAAGACACTGGATCATGGCCCCATTATATCTCATCTCTAAACTGGACCTCAGTAAAACTATAAATAAAGAGAAATCAGGGAACAGGAAGGATGGGAGACATAGGTCTAAGAACTTTTTCACTCTCTGTCCCAGGAGTACTAAATATCTCCACAGATAACCACTAGCCTAATGTCCTGAGCCAAACATGAGGACACCTGAGATCTCCAGTATGTCTGCAAGTGGGGGCAGAGTGGGTTCAATGGGGTTGACTGTAAGGTCCCCTGGTCCTTGTCAAGACCATACTATAGAGGAGGAGACTGCCTCATTGAGAGGCAGCACTGATTAGCTAATTTGGAGGCTTTATGTCATCCTTATTCTTTGACCCGTGACCCCAGCTGAGCACTGGATGTTTTTCTCACTGAAATTTCTCCTTCAGTGTTCTGCCTGGGATAGGCGGTCTACATACAAGATGGTGAGTCATATCACTGCAGCTCCAACCATCACATGTGTTTGCATAATTGACAGTGAGAAAAAATGAGTTCTTGAAGGTCCCCTTCTAGCAAGGCTCCTTTTTTTTTTTAGCATAGAGAGGATCATACAGATGTATAGTATGATTGTGTGCTTCTCAAATATCATGATTTATTTCATGAAACACCATTTAAACAGTGTTGTGCTGCAAATAGAAACTGGAAAAAGATGTGTTGGAAGATGTGAGTTTTGTGTTATGTCCTTTCTACCCTTTACATGAAAATTTTCCTCAGCCTGTACACAGAGTCCCACTCTGCTCCTTCCCCAGGCACCTACCCAGACCCTACATCTTTGCTGAACCACGGAGGGATACTGGTCGTCAACATATGCAGGAACACTGTTAGGTTTGAGCAGTTTCTCCTGGAGAAGAAAAACCTCAGGATCGTAGATATAATAAACTCTTCTATGACAGAAGCAAGGTTCTACCTTGGTACAGTGAGTAAAGAGCCTTCTGGAAAGTATATCTGTCTCTATAAAATAAAGAACACTTGATATTAAAGGTCATTCATGAGGACATCACCCAGGCTTCTTCTCTAGTCTCAGAGGTGATGTGATGTCAGGTTTCTTCCCAGGTCTCTGAAGGTCTCCTTTAGTCATCATCTTGATAGTCCAGACTCAGTTCCCTACTAGACTGAGCAAACAACTAGCTTTTCTTCATAGTTAAGGACAGGGGTTCAGACATGGTAGAAGGCACTGACTCTCCTCAGGGGAATGCTTTACTCTTGATTGACATGGTACTGTTATTTTTTTCCCAGTAAACCAGAGCCTGAAGAGACAGTGACTGGGAGGGGCGGAAGGGGGAAGGGTGTTTAAACAAGGGGATATGTAGATAAAAAATGAGACTTTATTCATAATAAAAATAAAAAATTAAAAAAGGAAAGCCCAGTTATATGTGCTTTGTGGTGTTGTCTAATTCCCACTGAGAATGTATACATGGTTCAGGGATGGTCTTTGAGCAGAACTGTATAATACTTTGCATTTTAGAAGTGAGGTGGTCCTCTATATGGTCAGTTTCACAGGTCTAGCCTACAGCAGAAAGAGGTTGATACATTCTTGGTTTAATAATCTTTTCTCTATTCTCTTCCACTGCTATGCATTAGACATTCTCTGTGTTTATAGCTGAACCCATCACTCAGGCCTTGCAGCCTTCATCCAGTTTATCCAGAAGCACTAACATGACCCTAATATTCAGGTCAGACAGTGGCTCTCCAGGTAAGGCCATAATCCAGTGCTTCCTGACTCTGGATTCAGCTAAGGAGACTCCCTCATCTATGTGTGTCCTTAGAAAAGAACTGGCTATGTTGTGGAAGTGTTGTCAAATGGGAAGAGGAACTATGTTATCCACATGCTAAACGTCTTTCCATTTATGGGCTCTAGATTGGTCATCTGTAATTAAAAGTGCATAGAAAAGGGACAGAAGGGAGGGGAGGGACCATTGTAGGTGGAAATTGAAAGAACTTGACTTTCTGATATTATTTTTCCTCTTTAGTAAGCCTGGGGTCTGCAGGCATTTTATATTTATGTGTATATGCATCTGTATTTATTTCTAGCAGACATATAAGGTAGAATTTTAAAATTATATAAGAATTATATAATTTTATATAAGAATTTATAATTATATGAGAATTTTAAAATATGACCAACCCCAGAAGACCATGAAGATAAAAGTATATGTTGTATATACTCATCAAAGGAGCAGATATCATCATCATAGACCCTCTAGAGGATCCTACCTCAGAGTAGAAAAGTGTCTCTAGACAATGAAGAGGCCACGCTGAACCCCATCACACTTGAAATTCTCAGACCTAATGCTCAGACTCTGCCTCCTTGCCCATGAGATAAGTTCAGTGGTATCCACTCTGGATTTGCTTGTGCCCTAATCTGGGTGGATTCCAAACTTACTTTCTTCCTCTAACATTATATTTAATTCATTATTAATATTGCTAAACTTTAATTTAAGGCAAGAGATGTAAGAAAAAGGAGGTTGAGAGTGAAAAGAAAAAGAAGAGTAACATTAGGTTTAAATTGTTACCTCTGTACTTTCTATGTAACTGCCATTTTTAGCTTACTTACTTAGTGCTGATCATTGTCAGTACAGAAAGTCAGTACAAAGGGATACAGTGGGGCTTAAATCACCCAAGAACCCTCTTATCTCTTGGGATCTGATCTTCCCCTCTGTACACTCAGTGCTTGCACAGTATGGAGATGGAGAAGAAATGCTAAGGGAAGACTCACCCTTCATGTCTTAAGGGGAGAGACAACCTTCCTACTGTCATTCATATTGATGATACCAACCAAGGATTCAGGCAGGAGATGAAGAATGAATCGCCTGCAGTGAACAAAGAGACAAGTGGCTGGAAAAACAGAGCAGAGACATCATTGACCCTGACATCACCAAGCTCTTCCTCTATATTTAGTCCAGTTCAGGGACCCAGATACGGGGGATGTCAATGACACCCAATACATCACTGCTTCCACCTGTGCTGATTAGTTTTCCTGAGGCCCCACAGTCTCACTGTGTTTTTTTTCTAAGGCATCAGGGAAGTTTATTCTCAGTTTACTCTTGGAACATTTGAGGCATAGAAAGGTTTTAACTTTGCCTTTCTACTTGGAGCTGAGATTCATTGCATGTGTAAATTTTCTGGCTGAATATGTCCCTGAGACCCATTTTCTCTCTGTGTGAGCCTGGGTGTGTACTCAATGACCTATGGATGCTGGAATGAGAACAATCAGAACCAAGGTGAGAAGTGCAGGGATGTCACAAATGATGGAAAAGTCAGGCAAAGGACTAAGGATGCCAAGGTCAGCCCAAGGAGGAGAAGCTTCACACTTTTTCACCCCTTTCTTCTGATTCCTGCTAGGCACTGTGAAATTGACTGCTTTTCTTTTAGAATGAGCTCCCTCATAAGTAAGTGACATCTATGATAACAATGTGTGTAAATAACCCCTGTTACAGAATTCCTAGACTTGGTCCTATTGATCAGAGAATGATCACTTACTCTTGTCTTTTCCCTTTCAGGACCCACCCTCCATAGTTATAAGGTGTAGAATAGTGTCCACATGGTTTTGGCTAAGATAGTGTTGCTGGTCTTACATAAGCTTAGCACAACCAGCAAATGTCCACAGATAGCTCCAGAATATCAGGAGGACACAACCAAGGGGACTGAGTTTTACCTTAGTGTCAAGGAATATCAAAGGCTTGTATTGGCCAATGAGCTCCATGGATCTAGACTTTGTTGCCAGAGAATATTCCTGTTCTCATCAGGGAGTAGTGATAACTCATCTCAATCTCTGTTTAGAATCAGACATTTGTCTTCATTTGTCTTGAGGATTTGCAATCAAGTTTCACAATCAGGTGCCTCCCTGCACCCACTTCCTGGGTATTTCTTACCCTCTGGCTCCTTCTCCATTCTTTAACTTCCTGCCTATATTGATCCTTAAAGATAAAGTGAGTTTGACGTTATACACACACACACACACACACACACACACCACACAGATACAAGATTTTACTTTTTAAAAATATGCTCTTGACTTTCCCATTGCTGGTGGGAGTGAAAACTTATACAACCACTTTTAAAATCAATATGTCAGTTTCTCAAAAAAATGAGAATCAGTCTACTTTAAAACACAGATATACTATTCTTGAGCATATACCCAAAGGATGCCCAATCATACCACAAGGATACTTACTCAAATATGTTTATAGAAGCTTTATTTGTAATAATCAGGACCTGGAAACAATCTAGATGACCCTCCACCTAAGAATAAAATATAGTACATTCACATGATGGACTATTACTCATCTATTAAAAGAAATGACAGGTGTTGTCTGCAGAGTCCCAATGGACCTGTAGCAGGGGCAGATGAACTCTGCCTGTCACCATACCCACAGCTGCTACTGAGGGAATTTGCACGACTACCCACCTCGACCTCAAACTGAGAGAATAGATAACTTCTGGGGTCTCTGAAGGGTAGATTCAGACCCTGCCCAGAGAGGTGACAGGAGGCACACAAGCCCGAGTGCCACAACTGACCAGGAGCCATCTAATTGTGAACCACTGAAACCATGGGCAAACGTCAGTGCAAAAAATTACATAATAATACAAAGAACAACATGGTAACTCCAGAAGAGAGTGGCGATTTTACAAATACAAGACCTGAACTGAGCAATGTGGAGGAAACAGAAGGAAGCAACACTAAAAATTCCTTTTTGATGATCATCGAAGCTGTCAAAGAAAATATGAAAAAAACCTTAAAGAAATAGAAGAAAATACAAACAAAAAATTGGAAGAGATGAACAAATCTATGAAAGAAACCTTCCAGGAACTAAAAGCTGAAATAAAAGCTGAAATAGAAGCAATAAGAAAGGCACAAAATGAGACAAAGATGGAAATAGAAAACCTGAAGAAAAAAGCTGGAACCACAGATACAAGCATAACAAACAGAGTTCAAGAGATGGAAGATAGAATCTCTGAAGTGGAAGACTCAGTAGCTTAAATAGATATATCAGTCAAAGAAAATAGTAAAACTAAAATGCCATAACTCAAAAGGTTCAGGAAATCTGGGACACCATGAAAAGACCTAATTTGAGAATAATAGGAATAGAAGAAGGAGAAGAATACCAGCTCAAAGGCACAGATAATGTTTTCAATAAAATCATAGAAGAAAACTTTCCTAACCTGAAGAAGGAAATGCCTATAAAGATACAAGAAGCTTACAGAACACCAAATAGAAATGACCCCCCCCAAAAGTCAGCGTGCCACATTATAATCAAGCCACAAAACATACAGAAAAACAAAAAATTTTAAGAGCTGCAAAAGAAAAGGGCCAACTCACATAAAAAGGCAGACCCATCAGAATAACACCTGACTATTCAATGGAAATGATGAAAGCTAGAAGGGCTTGGTCAGAAGTTATACAGACGCTAAAAGAGCATGGCTGCCAAACTAGAATATTATACCCTGCAAAATTATCAATTACCATAGATGGAGTAAACAAAGTACTTGAGGACAAAGTCAGACTGAAAGAATATCTATCTACCAATCCAGCACTACAGAGAGTATTAGAGTGAAAACTCGAAACTAAGGACCTCAGATACACCCACGAAATCACAAACAATCAATAAATCCACAGAAGAATACCCTAGAGAAAGAAAATACAAACAAGTTGCCACCAAAAATGGCAGGAAATATGAATCAATGGTCACTAATTTCCCTTAATATCAATGGTCTCAACTCTCCTATAAAATGTCACACTCTAACAAGATAGTTACAACAACAGAAGCCATCCTTCTGTTGCCTACAAGAACACACCTAAGCTGCAAAGACAGACACAGGCTAAGAATAAAGGGTTGGAAAAGATTTTCCAGTGAAACGGTCCTAAGAAACAAGCGGGGGATTGCAATCCTAATATCTAACAAAGTAGACTTTAAGCTAAAAGCAATTAAAAGGGACCAAGATGGTAACTACTTATTCATCACTGGAAAAATTTGTCAAGAGGAGATTTCAATCTTAAATATTTATGCCTCTAATATAAGGGCACCTACTTAAGTAAAGGAAACACTGCTAAAGCTCGAATCCCACATCAATTCTTACACCCTAATAGTGGGAGACTTCAATACCCCACTTTCAACCCTGGATAGATCAACCAGACAGAGCCTCAACAGAGAAATAAGGAGTCTAAATGAGGTAATGATGCAAATGGATTTCATAGATATCTACAGAACCTTCCACCCAAAGGCAAAGGAATATACATATTTCTCGGCTCTTCATGGAACTTTCTCCAAAATTGACCACATAATTGGTCATAAAGCAAATATCAGCAGATACAAAAAAATGAAAATAATCCCTTGTAACATATCAGACCACCCCGGCCTAAAGTTAGAGTTCAACAACATCAAAACCCAAAGAAAGCCTACCAACTCATGGAAACTTAACATCAATCAGCTGAACCATCTCTGAGTCAAGGAAGAAAGTAAGAAAGAAATCAAAGTCTTCCTAGAATTCAATGAAAATGAATCTACAATGTATCCAAACTTGTGGGACACAATGAAAGCAGTCTTAAGAGGAAAATTCATAGTGCCAGATGCCTACATGAAAAACCTTGAGAAATCCCACACTAGAGACCTAACAGCGCAGTTGAAAGCCTTAGAACAATTAGAAGCAAACTCACCTAGAAGGAGTAGATGGCAGGAAATAATCAAACTTAGAGCTGAAATCAATACAATTGAAACAAAAAGAACAATACAAAGGATCAATGAATCTAAGAGTTGGTTCTTTGAGAAAGTTAACAAGATAGATAAGCCCTTAGCCAAACTAATCAAAAAACAAAGAGAGAGTATTCAAATCAACAAAATCAGAAATGAAAAGGGGGACATAACAACAGACCCCCAGGAAATACAGAGAATTATAAGGTCATATTTTGAAAATCTGTATTCCACAAAAATGGAAAACCAAGAAGAAATGGACAGCTTTCTGGACAGGTACCATTCTCCAAAATTAAATGAAGATCAGATTAATTACCTAAACAGGCCTATAACCCTTAAGGAAATTGAAGTTGTTATTAAAAACCTCCCCAAAAATAAAAGCCCTGGTCCAGATGGTTTCAGTGCCGAATTCTACCAGACATTCAAAGGAAAATTACTACCGTTACTCCTCAAACTATTTCACACAGTAGAAACTGATGGAATATTGCCAAATTCCTTTTATGAGGCCACAATCACCCTAATACCCAAACCACTCAAAGACACAACAAAGAAGGAGAATTACAGACCAATTTCCCTCATGAATATTGATGCGAAAATTCTCAACAAAATTTTGGCAAACCGTATACAACAATGCATAAAAGATATCATTCATCATGACCAAGTAGGCTTCATCCTAGAAATGCAGGGCTGGTTTAACATACAAAAAACTGTAAATGTTATACATCATATAAACAAACTAAAGGAACAAAACCACATGATCATATCCTTAGATGCGGAAAAAGCCTTTGACAAAATCCAAAACACCTTTATGATTAAAGCCCTGGAGAGATCAGAAATACAGGGAGAATACCTAAATATAATTAAGGTGATTTACAAGAAGCCGACAGCCAGTATCAAACTTAATGGAGAAAAAATCAAAGCAATCCCACTAAAGTCAGAAACTAGACAAGGGTGTCCTCTCTCCCCTTATCTATTCAATATAGTTCTCGAAGTTTTAGCTAAAGCAATAAGGGATCAAAAAGAGATTAAGGGCATACAAATTGGAAAAGAAGAATTTAAGCTATCTCTATTTGCAGATGATATGATTATATACATAAGTGACCCACAAAATTCTTCCAAGGAACTGCTACAGCTGATAAACACCTTCAGCAATGTAGCAGGATACAAGATAAACTCAAAGAAATCAGTAGCCCTTCTATACACTAAAGATAGAAGAGCTGACAGAAATAATGGAAACATTACCCTTCATATTAGCTGCAAATAGTATTAATACCTTGGAGTAACTATAACCAAAGAAGTAACAGACGTATTTGACAAAAATTGTAAATCATTGAAGAAAGAATTTGAAGAGGATATCAGAAAATGGAAAGCTCTCCCATGTTCCTGGATTGGTAGGATCAACATAGTAAAAATGGCAATTCTACCAAAGGCAATCTACAGATTCAATGCACTGCCTATCAAAATCCCAACACAATATTTTTTGGACCTTGAAAGAACAATACTCAATTTTATTTGGAATAACAGGAAAGCCAGGATTGTCAAAACAATTTTACTCAACAAAAGAACCTCAGGAGGTATCACCATCCCTGACTTCAAGCTATACTATAGAGCTACAGTAATAAAAACAGTCTTGTACTGGCATTAAAACAGATTTGTGGACCAATGGAATAGAATTGAGGATCCAAACATTAACCCAAAAACCTATGAACACCTGATCTTTGACAAAGAGTCCCAAAACATTCAATGGAAAAAAGATAGTATATTTAACAAATGGTGTTGGCATAGCTGAATGGAAGTGTGTAGAAAAATGCAAATAGATCCGAGCCTGTCACCCTGCACAAAACTCAAATCCAAGTGGATCAAAGACCTCAACTTAAACGCAACCACTTTGAACTTGATAGAAAAGAAAGTGGGAAATACACTTCTACAAATTGTCACAGGCGACCACTTCCTAAATATAACACCAGTGGCACAGGCACTAAGACCAACAATCAATATGTGGGATCTCCTGAAGCTGGTAAGCTTCTGCAAAGCCAAGTGCACTGTCAATAGGACAAAATTCCAGCCCACAGAATGGGAAAATATTTTCACCAACCCTACAAGTGATAGAGGACTGATCTCTAAGGTATATAAAGAGCTCAAGAATTTAGAGCCCAAAACCTTGAATAACCCTATCAAAAAATGGGGTACAGATCTAAAAAGGGAATTCTCAGCAGAGGAACTACGAATGGCTGAAAGGCACCTGAAAAAGTGCTCTTCATCTTTAGCCATCAGAGAAATGC
>PVIH01021735.1:0-28951 GCA_004025045.1 Sigmodon hispidus | reverse complement strand
GGGGATGGGGAGTTGCAGAGAAGAAAAATGATCAGATGTGGTGGGAGGGGGAAGAGACTTTCAATAAGGATATACAGGGATGGAAAAAAAAATTCAGAGGGAAAGCTGAACACAAAGAAAATATATGTGTAGTAATCTTATTTGCATTTCCACCCTTGATAAGCCATGCTTATGATTATTATCCTCTGTATAGTTATTATTAACTCTTCGGCATTTTTAAATTCTTTTTACTGTTTTTTTGATAAATATAAAATAAAGAAGGAAAAAAAAGTTAAAGTGTATAAGTTTAGGAGACATCAAAAAATAGTTTTTAGTTAGTAATACATGTTAGATAAAAAGTAGATTAAATACAATCCTTTAGACTCACCAAAATAGGATAAATAATAGAATACTTTCTTCGAATTTGTCAATTGTTAACAAACTGGATAGTTCTCATGTAATTATTGTTTGTATATTATTGTATGTAACTATTGTTCCTATTGTATATTTTTTCCTATGTTATAACTTTCTTTTTTGTTTTTGACACAAAAGGGAATTTGTGGATATTTGCTAGGTATTTAATAAATTCTGAAATATCAAAGGCAGCACACAGTCAACTCTTCAGCAGACAGCTCAGGAAATCCTTGATCCTTGAGTACCAGGATAAACAGTTGAGAGTCAATCAAACACCTTTAATCCCAGCAGGGAAAGCAGGGACTGGACCAACACCCTTAATTCCATAATTCTAGAGATAGAGCTTCTTCTGTTCCTCTGAGTTCAAGGCTACACGCCTTTAATCCTAACCTGGATGGAATAGGGTGTCTAAGGGCTCTAGAAACCCAGCAGAGACAGAAGTGACTGCCAGAAGCCACTAGGAGTGAGGCTGAGGAAGTTGCAAGACAGTTTGGTGAGAACTGACTGTGGTGCTTCCTTTCTCTGGTATTTCAGCCTTCCCCCAATATTTGGCTCTGAGTCTCATTTAATACAAATCAAATCCATGCAATTATGGTCCCATGAGAAGAATGTCAGAAACTGTCTGAGCCTTCTCATTACCAGTGGGACATGCCTCTGCTCAACCAGAAAATGTATCCACAAGGACTAAGAGATATTTGACCTGTCTGACTGTGGGCATTTGGGAGAAGTCTAACTGCCAGCTTGTCCCCGGGATGGACCCCCCTGGCCTGGTGGGTAGGGAAGGGGTTGCTATGGTATTTGAAATTAGGGTCCAGCTTTGGACAAATTGCACAAGAGGCAGTGATAGGTTTTAAGAATTGCAGATCTTCAGAGGCAGGTTGGAAGTGAGCTTTAACAAAGTGGGCCAAAGCCTGACTGTTAGGGTAGAAGAGCTGGTGCAGACAGGACAGAATCTCTCTAGTACTAGGTGACTGCCTGGGTTGTAGTGTGTGGATTCCCTGGGGTGAAGACCATGAGGCTGTAACAGTGCCCTGAAGGGCTGCTGTTCTGGCTGCCTGACCAGCTTGGTTGTTTCCCTTAGAGACAGTGGAACTGTCTGTCTGGTGAGACTAACAGTGGATAATTCCTATAGCTTCAGGGAGGTTAGAAGCTTGTTACAATGCCATGATATGGTGCAAATTTAAAATTGAACCTCCCTTTGTTGAGAGGAGTCCATGTTCCTTCCAGATAGCAGCATGGGACAATAGAATATGAAAAGAATACTTAGAATCTGTATAAACATTTAGAGACTGTCCCTCTGCCAGCTGGAAGGTCTGTGTGAGTGCTACCAATTTCAGCCTGTTGGTTTGTGGTCTGGGGAGGCAATGCACCAGCTTCCACAATCTTTGTATCAGACACTATGGAATAAATAGCTTGTTTTTTGTGCTCTTTTGTACAGAAATAAACAGCTATCTGTATACCATGTATACATGGCCTGAGGCAATGCACCCTCTCATACATGCAAGGGGTGGAGCAGTAGCTCTTCTAGCATTTTGATACAAGAATGGCAAAGGGTATGTTCCTGACTAGGGCAGAGGAGGAGATTGGCAATATTCAACAGAGGGAAGGGCTGAAAGGTGAGTGTAGGATCTTCAACTGACACCACTTGCAGAGAAAGGACCCGGGAAGGGGGTAAGGTTTGTAAGCCCTTATAGGTAAGAAGGTGGGACAGGTTATGATGGGAAAGGACAGTGATAGGTGATCCAAAGGTTAACTTCTTTGACTCTCAGATGAAAAGCTCTGCAGCAGCTAAAGCACGTATGCATGGAGCCCATCCCTTAGCGGTGAGAGCTAATTTTTTTGATAGATATGCTACCAGAGCAAAGGAAGGTCCTAGCTGGTGACCCAAAACACCAAGAGCAAAGCTTTCTTATTTTTGTTACATACGGGGAGAAGGGTTGGGTTAGGTCCGGTAGGTGGAGGGCTGGGGCTCTGAGCAGGACCTGCTGAAGTCTTTGAGAGGGCTTTAGGACAGGATGAAGAAGGGGTTCCTGTGGGGATCCTAGCGCTGCCTTGCATAAGGGACGAACTAAGAGGGAGAAGGATGGTATCCATGACCTTAGGAAACCAGCTATCCCCAGAAACGATCGAATCTCCTCTTTTGTAGTAGGAGCTGTCAGGGACTTAATTAGCTGCTTCCTATCTATGGTAACAGCTTTATGGGTTGGGGTATTAGTCAGACCTAGGTAGGTGACCTGGGGGGTAGACAACTGGACTTTGGAGGGTGAGACCCTATAATCCTTGCTGGACAAAAGTTTAGGAGGGCATTAGTGTCAGTTTAGCTATCCTGCAATGAGGAACAGCAGACGAGAATGTTGCCCACGTATTGTATAATTTTTGATTTAGGTAGATACAGAGTGTAGGTCAGAGGCTAGTGCGGTAATACAGTCCAAGTGAGCTGTGTGGACAGATGAACATCAGGGTCAGTCCAGGTGAAAGCAAAGATATTCTGAGACTGGGTGCCAAGTGGTCTAGAAAAGAAGGCATCTTTTAGGTCCAGGACATAGAAGTGGGAAGTTTCTGAAGGAATGGTAGATAACAGAGTATCCGTTTATGCTGACTGAAGCCTCGAGGGACTTACCAATCAAAGTCGGTGGTGTGAGAATGTGGGCCCCGGGGGAGGTGTCCAACGGGACCCCCAGCGCCTATGCACGCTTAGAGCTGGGCGGAGCCGGTCGAGGTGCGGCATCAAATGTTGGTTTTCTGCACTTGATTCTGCGCGTGATTAAATTCTCAACACCAGGAGTACCTACCATACTAGAATTTATTAACAGGGAAGCAGAGATGCAGAAGAAGCAGGAGAGAAAGAGAAAGAATCTTGAGTGAGCACTTTCTTTAAGAAGGCGGGTGGACCCATTGTTTGCATAGCCACACCCAGGGGCGTGGCAGCAGCTCCACTGGTCCCAGGTGAATGCTGCTGGCCTTGGGAATGCTTACACCCACAGCTCCCAACAAGCAAACAAAAATAAAAACATTTCAATCTGATTTTGATCAATCCCTGGCCTAGAGCCATTTACTAATTTATAGAAAATTTGGGAAACCTCAAATAGACCTTTGAGTGCAAATTCAGATGGCAAAGAAAACCTACGGGACAAATAACCTGGTTCAGCAGGAAACTGAGACAAAGTTAGAGAAGAAAGCGTTAGACTGCATACAACACACAGAGCACCGGGGAGGTGAAGGTGTTCGGTGAAGCTGAAACTTAAATTTGACCTCAAAAACATCTCTTTGAAAAAAACTATCAAAGAATTTACTGAAAAAGAATGATTTGGAGCACAGAAGGACGGGTTCAGATGGGTGGTGTTAGGATTCTGTTCTAGCCTCTCAAGTCGGCCCTGCCCTGAGTTCTGACCTCATGTCCCATTTGCGAAGAATTCCCACAGCAGACTCTCTTGTTTTCTTCCCTCCCGGGAGCATTCTCTACCCCTTTCTCCTCTCTCTTCCCCCACACACACACACATTCACACACACACACACACACATTCACACACACACACACACACTCACACATTCACACACACACTCACACACTCACTCACACACATTCACACACACACACACACTCACTCACACATTCACACACACACATTCACACACTCACACACACATCTTCTCTCTCTTTTATAATAATAAAGTTTCTCTACACAGAAGCAGTCTAAGTGTCTCCTGCTGCTATTCACCACCTCCCGAGGGGCATCCTGCGGCCATGGGGCATGAGGCCTCTCTCTTCACAGACAGCTAGCCAGATAAACGCGTTTTTGTATCAAACCAAATCACAGCATGATCACGACACTAGGACTTTCCTTGGTTGTCCTCTCCCCAAACCAATGCTAGCTATGGAAATAAAATGAAGAATAACAGGACGGAGTAAGAATTGTAATTAAAACTCTGTGACAGTCTCACTTTGCTGTGGTAGTTAGGATGAAAATCCCCAGGAGGCTCGTGTATTTGAATGCTTAATCATCATTTGGTGAACTGTTTGGCAAGGATTGGGAGGTGTGGCACAGCCGGGGCTTTGCAGGAGGAAGTGTGTCACTGCGGGGCGGGCTTTGGACTTTCAAAAGCCTGTGCCAGGCTCTGAGTTTGTCTCTGCTGCTGCTTGTGGATCAGGAGGTGGCACCATGCCTGCCTGCTGCCACACTCCCCACCACGGTGGTAAAAGAGGACTAAGCCTCTGAAATTATAAGAAGCCCTTAATTAAATGCTTTCTTATAAGAGTTACCTTGGTCATGATAGAACAGTAAATAGATACTGTTGAAGAAGAGTGAGTCCAAGAGCTGGTAGTACATGATTTTAATCCCAGCACTCAGGAGACAGGGACAGGTAGATCTCTAAGTTCAAGGCCAGCCTGGTCTACAGAGCAAGTTTCAGGATCAGCCAGGACTACACAGAGAAACTTTGTCTTGAAAAACCAAGGAAAGGAAGAAGTCTAAATTGGTTAGTTTTGTGTTTTGTTTGTTTGATTTTGAGACAGTCTGTCTGTGTTGCTCTGGCAGGTCTTGAACTTACAGACTTCGGCTATCTCTACCTCTGGAATACTGGAATTAAAGCTGTGCTCCATCAACCCTAGCTTATTTTTATTCTTTAATGAATATCAAAATAATTAATAGAAAAACTTATTTTTTGAATTAAAAGAAAAGAAAACAAAAATGCTAAATTAATATAAAGACTGGGTCAGCAGTGAAAATGATTTAAACACAATTTATGAAATTTACAAAAAAATTAAATTAAAACACCAGAAAGAACAGAATAGAACAGTGAAAACTAAAAATCCAAATATTATCATGCTCTAAAACGAGGCTTTGGAGAGGAGGAAGAAAGTGGATTCCACTGACCGTGACCATGGGGAAGATGAAGTTGTCATGAGATAAATTTTACAGGAAAGTGCTACAGAACTATGCTTAGATATTGTAAGAATAATTTTTATTATTTTTTAATCAGTAAAGAACTTTAACTAGGAAAGATTATGAAATAAATGGAGTGCCTGAGACAAGCCTGTACAGTTTTTAGTGGGCCAAAATACTCCATGGATATTGGGGTAGAGCCACTTTTGAAGGCACAGAAAAGCTCAGACAAAGTTTATTGAAAATTTGAGAAACGACAAGAAGATGTTATTGATTTTTTAATCAGGATGAGTCCTGATGGCCTGGGAACAGCTGTCATGAGACACCCTGAAGATGATCCATCACAGAAGTAACCAGAAAATAGTAATGTTTGCAAACACTGCCTGGTGTCAGAGCCACGCTGGGGATCAGAACGGCAGTGTCATCAAACCTTGCAGTTGGGAGCAGATCTTAGTCTTTGCTTCACAGCAGAGCCCAGACATCCAAGGTTTCCTAACTTTATTATAAACATGAGAAGTGTCACACTCTATTCAAATCCACCTACAAGTGAATCCTGTGTATCATTGGCTTCAGTAGATTCACTAGGGGCTGTGTTTAGGTGATGTGAACAGGGAGGGTACAGACTCAGACCCGGAGGTGGAGAGCACAGCAGTTCTCACCCTTTTTAATGCTACAACCCTTTAATACAGTCCCCCATATTGTGGTGATCCCCCAACCATAAACTATTTATTGCTACTTTATAACTGTAATTTTGTTACTGTTATGAATTGTAATGTAAATATCTGTGTTTTCATATGGTTTTAGGTTACCCTTCTGAAGTATTGTGACCCCCAGGTTGAGAACTAGTGCTTTAGGAGCTTGGCTTGGATGCTGGTTAAGAGACAACCAATCACTAAGTAGCTAAAAGAGATAGACCAGGTAGCTAGTCTCCAGCCCATGCATAGTTGGGCAGCTAAACAGAGTTCTGAGGCCTGCCCATGACTTATAATCCTGAACCTCTCACTTTTTGTATAAACAGAAAACATCCATCTGATGCTTCATTTATGTCAAAAGATAAAAACAAATCCCAGCACTCAGGAGGATTACTTTGAATTGGTAACTAGTCTGCTCTACAAAGTGACATCCTGTTTCAAAATAAATAAATAATATTTTTAAAAAATTAACTTTAACAAATTTAAAATTTAGAAAAATTTTAAAGAAAAAGTGACATGGAAAAAAATAGACTTTTTTAAAATTACTTTTGGATGAACCTAGCAGTAGGGCTTCATTGTTATAAGGGCCCACTTGACAAATTCCCTATATAACAACTTTGCCTTTTGATAGCTTGATACAAATATATCAAAAAGAAAATATGTATTTATATATTTAGAGAGAACTTGGGATTCAATTCCTAGCACCCACATGGTGGCTCACAACTATTCAAAATTTTAGTTTCAGGGGATCTGATGCCCTCTTCTGACCTCCAAAAGTACCAGGCATGCATGCAAAACACCTATAAACATAAAATAAATACATCTATGTAGTAAGAAGTTTCTGGCCTGTTGGATAGCCCCCGCAGACCAGGCAGGCCTCAAACTCACAGAGATCTGCTTGCTTCTGACTCCCAGATGCAGGGACCAAACTGAGCTGCTATTGCCAGAGCATTTTACAGTTTTCATAGCTTAGAATTTTGCCATTATACTCATTTGCTACTATTTTATAAAGGAAATATTTTACTTTGTATTCCCTTGACCCTTTAGACTTTGTAAGCAATTGCTGCAAAGGAGGGCTACAAGCTGGTGAGATAGTTCAGCAGGTGAAGGTGCAGGTGACAAGTGACCCCAGCTGAGTTCAGTATCCTGGATCCACCAGTGGGAGGCAGGAACTGACTCCTGCAAGTTACTCTCTGACCTCCACATGCGTGCTGTAATTCACACACACACACACACACACACACACACACTGGGGTACTAACCTGCACATGCATGCTGTGATTCACACACACACTCCAGGGTGCTAACTTCCACATACATGCTGTGATTCACACACACACACTGGGGTGCTAATCTGCACATGCATGCTGTGATTCACACATACATACATACACACACACACACACTGGGGTGCTAACCTCCACATGCATGCTGTGATTCACACACACACTGGGGTGCTAACCTCCACATGCATGCTGTGATTCACACACACACACACACACACACACACACACACACACACACACACTGGGGTGCTAACCTCCACATGCATGCTGTGATTCACACACACACTCCAGGCTGCTAACCTCCACATGCATGCATGATTTACACACACACACTGGGGTGCTAACCTCCACATGCATGCTATGATTCACACACAAACTCCAGGGTGCTAACCTCCACATGCATGCTGTGATTCACACACACACACACATTGGGGTGCTAACCTCCACATGCATGCTGTGATTCACACACACACACACACTGGAGTGCTAACCTCCACATGCATGCTGTGATTCACACACACACTCCAGGGTGCTAACCTCCACATGCATGTTGTGATTCACACACATACATATACAAGGTGTAAGGGTTCACACACATACTGGAGGGTTCAAGGAGTAAGAGGATGTTTGTGAGTTCAAAGCTAGTCTTGGTGAGTTACAGTAAGACCTTGTAACAACAACCAAAACAAAAACCAAAAACCCAAACTTACAAAACAAATCACAACACACATATATAAAATAAAAATAATTTTTAAAGATTCATTTTTGTGTGTGTTTCTGTGCACGTGAACAATGGTGCTTTGTAGGTCAGAAGAGGGAATTGGATCTTCTGGAGCTGGACTTATAGACAATTATAAGTTGCCTGATGTTAGGTACTGGGAACTGAACTGAGGTCTTCTATAAGAGCAGTACATGCTTTTAACTTTTGAGCCAGCATTCCAGTACCAGAAAAATCTATCCCTGTGGAGCTAAGAAGACTTTGAAATATTCTATATAAGTGTGGAGTTTACCCAAGATCCCACAGGATGAGCCCAGCTAAGAGTCCAAGCAACAGTGGAGAGGGAGCCTAACCTGGCCTCTCCCTACTATATGAATGACCACCCTGATTATAGAACCTGCATCCAGCAGCTGATGGAGGCAGATGCAGAGATCCCTATTTAAACACCCTGCTGAGCTACTGGTCCAGCAGAAGAGAGGGAGGAGAGATTGCACTAGCAGAGTGATCAGATCAGGATGGGGAGACCTGTCCCAGGCTGTTGGGAGCTTGAAGACTCTTAAATGACAGCTAACGAACATTCATGGAATGGATCTGGACCCTCTGAATATAGATGACAGTCAAAAGGCATGGGCAGTTTCTGGAGCCTCTTGCAATCAGACCTAAGTCTATCCCAAGTCCATGAACTGGCTCCTAGAAGCCCATGCCTATCGAGAAAACATCTTTCTCAGCCTTGATACTTGTGGAAGGTCCTTCCTCAACTGGATATGCCAGACCCAATTGACTTACTTGGGATTCTGGGGAGTGAGCAGGAAGGAAGGGGAGAGGGACAGGCAGAGGCTGGGGAGGGCTCGGAGAAGGGGCAGAGAAGAAGCAATAGTGGGTATGGAAATTTTTTTAATGGTTTTTAATTCATATGTTTGGCTTCTCACAGAGCCTATAAAGACCAAAGCTACACAGGTGATTCTTATCCCCTCCCCCTATAGACGCTGGCATTTGTAAGCCAAGAGCTTAGAACTTTCTAACCCCAGTCTAACCACACAGTTCTGCTTTGAGCTGTTTTATACTGTGAAATATTATTTCATTAGGAAAAGGGACTTTGTTGCTAAAGTGAACTGAAAATCTAGTAAAGTCTCAACATATTTTTAGTATTATCAGTTCTTTCTCTCTTCCTTCATTTTAACTTTTTTAGACAGGGTCTCATGTAGCCCAGGCTGGCCTAGAACTCACTGAAGATAACCTTGGATTCCTGATCCTTGTGCTCCATGTCCTGGCTATTCTGGGATTACAGTCAAGGGACACCACCAAGGGAGCCAATGGTGTTCTCCAGGTGTTTCTCCTGTTTCCTCATAGTGGCAGAATTCATTTCATCTTGGAAGTTAGGTGGGCATAGGTGACGTCATCAAGTCCAAATTACAGAGTGGAGAGTTTCTCAATATGGAGACACTTTAGGCTCTTGAATATAGGTAATCAGAGTCCATGATATATGCCAGTGAATTAATATTTGTTTGAGTCTAGTTCCTGAATTTATTTATTTATTGCTATACAGTGGAGATTATATCCTAGACAATTCCTCAGAAGAACTTTAAACATTTTCTTCTTTAAACTCTTCTTCTTTTGCAGTATTAAGTATATGGCTTCATACAAAAGATGGGTTTTGTTGGCTTAGAAACAATGCTCAAGATAAGGGTCTAGGGATAATGGCTGAGGTAAATATAATGCCCATGGGAGTCAGGAGTGGCCTATCCCTAAGACAGCATAGAAGTCACGGATGACAAGTCAAGTAGAAATGACATCACTCACATGGATGGGTTTAGGGACCAGAGGTAATGCTCAAGGTTGTGGGGAGAAAGAGGCTGGGATAAGTAGAGCATAAATTCTGGGACATATGGGCAGAGCCTGCCTCATCAGTCAGCAAGGGATCACCAGGCTGTCAACTACATCTATTCCCAGCATTCCAGGAGGAAGAACAGATTAGATTGTACACCTCCTTCCTTCAAAGAGTGTCTTCAAATTAACAGGTTTAAGGACTTCTTCAATGCTTTTCTGTGTGCAAAAGAACTCTTTACCCTCTACAGTTAGGGATCAAATCCAAGACCTCACATATGCTAGGCAAACACTCTACCATGAACTACAACCCCAGACTATGTTGAAGAGTTCTTGATGTATATTTTTAAAGTACTTTCTGTTAAGAAAAGTACCTTACTTGGCTGACTTAGAGTGCTCTCTCTCTTTCTCTCTTTGTTTTTTTGAGAAAGGCCTCTAACTCAGAGATCTGCCTGCCTCTGCCTCCTGAGTGATGGGATCAAAAGTGTGTCACAACCAACTTATTTTTTTAAAAAAATTAGTTAATTAATTAATTGTGTGTGTGTGTGTGTGTGTGTGTGTGTGTAAAAGAGTGAGAGAGAGAAAGTCAGTTCTCTCCTTGCACTCACTATGTGGATCCAGAGGATTAAATTCAGGCTTGGCCTGACCCAAAAAGTACCTTCACCCAGCTGAGAATCCTGTCAGCCCTTGACATATATTTTTATAAAGCTGTAGATAAAATAACTAAGTCAGACTGACAGGAAAATTTACCATGAGAAACTAATACCCCAGGGTTAATAACTAGCTTCAAGTTTGGGTTGTTTCCTGTAACCAGGTAATAATGCTCCCTACCAGGTCTGTGCGTCAACCACTGCTGTGCTTAGTGTCTTCTCCTTAAATGTTAGATTTTATTTCCTTCCTTGTTCCACCTTAGATTTGGATTGCATTAATTTTCCTAAATTAAACTTGAATCTTGGTACAACACAAGAACTTTCTCAGCTAATTAGCCTAGATGGAGTCTTCAAATAATGGCTAAGCACATAAAAGTAGCTAGAAACATTGTAACAATAGTTAAGGCCCTCTAGGCTAGCCCAATCTTGCCACAGAGACAAAATCGGCTCAAATCATGAGTAACAGCTGAATGTAAGATAAAAGTAATACAGTTTCCCTGAGATGTATGCCCTGCTGGGCCTGAAATAGCTTCAGGGAAAGCCTGGGTGTGTATTGCCAGCAGCTGGGAGGCTTTGAAAGTGCTAACAGGCAGGCTACACCCACACCAATTAAACCAGAATCTCTGGGGAGGAGACTCAAATTCAAAGATTAAAAATCATCCCTGCGGTTGAACTACTGGCCCAAGAGGACTGTGCACACAGGAATATGTAGACAGGAAAGACTGTGTGTGGTTAGTCAGGATTAACGTCACTATGTTGGAAAGGAAGATAGCACAAACAGGGATGGTGAGCAAATGGTGGATGCTTCTATTTATTTTTATTTTTAAAAGAATTTGCTTTTTAGTAGGCCTGGTGGTGAACACCTTTAATCCCAAGATTAGGGGAGGTAAAGGCAGGTGGAATTCTGTGAATGCTAGGACAGCCTAAATAGTGGGTTCCAGGCCAGCCAGAGTCACATAGTAAGAGTATATCAAAAAAAAAAAGAAGAATAAGAAGAGTCAGAACCAGAAAAAGATGCCAGAGCTTCCTTGGACTGGCATTGAAAGTGGTTGTGAGGGCTGGAGGGATGGATCAGCGGTTGAGAGTACTGAGTTCAGTTCCCAGCAAAGTGGCAGTGAGGGGCCTATGGTGAGTACTGGGAACTAAACTCACATTTTCTCAAAGAACTACTCGGCTCTTAGCCCCCTGAACCACCTCTCCAGCGTTTTTTAAAACTTTTTTTTTTTTTTTTAACTTTTTGAATCTGGGTCTCTCTGTGCAGTTCAAGCCAGCCTCAAACATAAGATCTTGAGTCAAGCATGGTGCTTCATTCCTGAAATCCAGCACCTGGGGGAAAAGGCAGGAAGAGCAGAAGTGACAGCCTGGCCTCATAGTCTGCTGAAGGCATGAAACTGTCTCCAAAACAAAACAAGTTAACAAACAAAAACCAGAGTTCTCTGAGTGATGGTGGGACACACCTTTGGTCCCAGGACAGAGGCAGGCAGATCTCTGACTTCAAGGCTTCATGGACTACAGAGAAGTTCCAGGACAGTCAGAGCTACACAGAGAAACTCTGTCTTGGAAACACCAAAGGAATATTCAATAAGTTAAAGATGCTGTGTCACCATTTAGTTCTATATTTTCACTACCCTAGAAGGAAACCCTGAACTCACCAACCAGGTATTCCACAACCTCTGACTACCAGACTTTGCCTCTACAAATTTACCTGCTGTGCATATGTCAAATACATAAAGTTATCCAATATGTGACCTTTGTGTCTCGCTTCTTGGTGGCCTTTGCTTGAAGGGATTTGTTTTGTTTTGCTTGTGGTGTAAATAGGGTCTCGCTATTATAGTCCAGGCTGCCCTTGAACTCCTGATGTTCCTCATCTACTTTCCAAGTTTCCTAGAATTTCAGGCATGAGCCGCCAAGTTCAGCTTTAGGGTGAAGCTTTTGAGTTCCAGACAATGTATCAGTGTTTTGTTCCTGTGTGTAGGTGAGTAATATAGTCATATATCACTAGAGGCTGAACGATTTCTTCCTGAATGCTAGGATACATACAGTTCTCTTTCTCTTGGAGAGAGTTTTCTTTTCTTCAGTGTTAAAGATCAAGTTTATAACTTCCAGATGCTGGGCAAGCACTCTGCCCTTGAGCTACAACAGCAAACCCTCTTGGAGGCCATTATATGTCTTCATTTGCTGCAGGGCATTTGAACTGATTCTACATTTATAGAAATCTAAAGCTATTATATCTAACAGTGCTGCAGTGAGCATACCTATACACATATTTGTTTATTTACTTTTAGTTCTTTGGGGTTTATTCCCAGAAGTGGAATTCCTGAGTCATAGTCTATATTTACCTCATGGAGGAGCTGCCAGACTCTCCCAAGGCAGCTGCCCTATTCAACATTTCTACCAGTGAAGACCAAGGGGCCACATGCTTATCCACATCAACACTTGCTTTTCTATTTTGTTTTTTAATTTATAGCCACTACACCTATTAGGTGGTGTGGTGATTTGAATGAAAATGACCTCATAGGTTCATAGGGAGTGGCATTATTTAGAAGAATTAGGACATGTGACCTTGTTAGAATAGGCGTGGCCTTGTTGGAGGTGGGTTTGAGGTTTCAGATGCTCAAACCAGATGTAGTGGCTCATTCTCTCTTCCTACTGATCCAGATGTAGAACTCTCAGATCCCTCTCCAGCACCATGTCTGCTGGCACCCCACATGCTTCTTACCATGATGATATTGAACTAAATCTCTGAACCTATAAGCCAACCCCAATATAAATGTTTTTCTTTATAAGAGTTGCTGTAGTCACGATATCTCTTCACAGCAATACAACTAATTATACTAAGGTATAAATGTTGGCTTAAATGTGGTTTTGTTTTTATTTCCCTATGGCTAATACTTCATGTTCTTGTTGGCCATTTGGATAAGGAGTTATTTCTATTTTTATTTATGTGTATGTGTGTATATCTGTGTATGGGTCTGTGCAGCTACCCTTGAGGCCAGAAGAGGGCAGAAGGCATTGAGTCCCCTGGGGCTGGAGTCACAGTTAGTTGTGAACTGGCAGATGTGGGTCCTAGGAATGAAACTCAGATTCTATAGAAGAGCAGAAAGCATTTTTACCACTGACCACCTCTCCAGCATCCCCCTACCCCATTCTTAAAGGATATTTTCATTGGATACAGAAATTTGGGTTGAGAACCCTGCAGAGCTTTCAAAAGATTTATACTTTCTAATGAGAAATCCACTCATTCAAATCATTTTCCTGCCTTAATTTCAGCATACTTTGCTTTTTTCTTTTCTCTTCTTAACTTCCAGCACTTTCTATGAGAATGTCAACATTTGCTTGCTGAATGGGTGTTTACATCTGTGTGTTTAGCAAATTTGGGGAATTAATTTTTCAAATTCCTCCCTCTCCTCAGACTTGATTTTTTTCTTTTGAGATTTTATTTATTAATTTTTATTTTATATGTATGCATGTTTTGCCTGGAGGTATGTCTGTGCACTCCTGGTGCCTGTGGAGGCCAAAGAAGGAGCCAAATTGAGAGGCCAGAAGTTAGGCAGACATGAATAAGTAACAAAGTAATAGATATCATTTATTTATAACTATTTGATATATTTATGCATATAAATATAAGTGCTATGTTTAAAAGATGAAAAATTTGCAAGTAATAAGTAAAGAGTAATAAAGATGATGAATTTTCTTCCTCAATCTCCTGATGACACAAAAGCTGACAGAGACAATTTGTCTCCCACTGTGTGGCCCCTGCTGATGGACTGGCTCAACAAGTTACAGACTGGATCTGGACAAGTCACACACACAGCCGTTCTGGGCTCACCAACCATCCTATCTGTCTTAAAACTGACCAGCCCTAAATAAGGGAGGAAAACTTCCAGGCCTTAAAACCCCCAGGCCTTAAGAAGAAACTAAGTCAAGAATCTCATTTTTTTTCTTCCTAAGTATCCCATGCTTCACATAGGATCTTTTTCTCTGTATGTGTTGTCTCAGCTTATTCTTTTCTTTTCTTTTTTTCCTCTTCTTTTTTTTTTTGTGTGTGACAGTTTCCCTGTGTAACCCTGTCCAGGCTGGCCTTGAACTCACAAAGGTCTATCTGCCTCTGCCTCTCCAGTGCTGGGATTAAAGGCGAAGCTGCTTTATCACCACCAAATTTTGGTGAAATTCAAATTCAAATGCTTTAAATTTTTCTCTGGCATCATCTCATCAGGAAGGGCCATCTCCTCTGAGGGCAGAACTCTGGGCACCTATTTCAGTCTCTGAGTAGAGTGGGTCACAGATTATTTTTGGTGTTGGCTGGAACAGGGCCATTATTATCTGACAGTTTTCTGTCTTTTGAGGCTACATCTCTCCTGGTCCTTTGGTTTGATACAATAGGCTTTTGTTTCAGGTAATTTTTTTTTTTTTTTTTAGTTACATAGCAGCCTGTGTAGTACAGGCTGGCCTTGAACTTCTGGCCTATTTCCTAAGTGCTAGAATTAGGGGTATGTGCTACCATATGCAATTTAGAGATTAAAAAGAAAAGTTTGTCCTTATTTATGTTTTGTTTTTGGAGACAGCGTCTTGTGTAGCCAGGATGGCTTTGAATTCCCCTTGTATCTGAGATGATTTTGAACTAAAACCCCTGCCTCCATCTCCCAAGTACTGACCACCCAAATTGTCAAATCTGGACTATGTGCAGGGTGAGGAGCCCAGAGAGATCCCTACTTCTGGCTGGTTTGAATCCTTCCTTCTGTCTTTCAGTTTCCTATTTCCTTTATACACAATGTCCAAGGTTTTACTCGTATTAGAAGGAGGAATTAGAGGAAAGCACATCTTAATCTTCTTTGGTTCATTCTTGTGTACTCGAAGGTGTTATTATTATTGGTTTGTTTTCACTCAGATTGGGGCAGTTTAAGTGAATTTCTTTGTTTCATTGATCTGTATTCAGGCACAGTTTGCAAATACTTGAGAGAGAGAGAGAGAGAGAGAGAGAGAGAGAGAGAGAGAGAGAGAGAAATACCTATCACATTCAGTCTTATATTTGGTGCTAGGAATAGAAGAAAGCTTACCCCTGCCCTGGTCATTGATGTTGAGATAGATGGAAATATAAACGTAATAAAGGGTCTTTTCTACCGGAGGGTTCAGTATGTCGACATTTCAAAATAAAATTAAAGCTATAAAGAAACGACTTGGCAGAAATTCTAATTCCTCCAGGGTCCATACTTCTTGAAATCAAAATATGTGCTTAGGGTCGCACCGGGTGCTCAGATTGAATTCTGCTTATTAAATACGCGGTTTTAAATTAGCAGTGGTGTAAATATGAGAGACATGGGGATTTCTTTGCTTTGGGGGAAAGAGCAAAAGCAAAACAAAAATAAAAACAAAAAGCAAAACAGGCGGACTCCGCTGCAGGCGTTATAAGTATGCACCTTCTACGGAAGGAAAACGATTTGTGTCGCCAAAATACTTTGGATTGTGTAATCATTTTCTTGGGACCGCCGACCTATTTTCTAACAGGTGACATGTTTCAATCTCAAGGCACATATGCTTTTCTAGGTTCTCCTGTGTTGCCAGAAATCACCAGCAGGTGGCAGGGATCATCCATGACAAAGCTCTTCTGACCAAACAGGCAGGCTGATCGTTTTTTTTGAAAAGCAGCATGCGCTTTTTAATTTTTTTTTATACAATATATTTTGATCATCTTTGCCCTCTGAAGGCTTATTTCTTTCTAATTTCTGATTTCTTGTGAGTGTTGTATGACTTCTTGAGAACACTGAACGTGTCTGCTCACTCCGAGTAGGGCTTTGGGGTAATCCAAAGAAATGATTCCCCCAGAGTCTGAGTTACTTACAGGAACTCGAGTTTCTCGGGCATCACTGAAAAGCCCTGCCTGGGTGACGATCGCTGGAGTCCCCTATACGATTTTCAGGCACTCCACTGAGAGTCTTCTCCCTGGCAATTGTTTACTAAGTATAAATATAACTTTTGTAAAGGGTCTTGTGAGTTCCTTGGGCCTCTTTCCCTTTCTCTGCGGCAGGAAATGTTGCAATCTAGAGGAAACAGCTGCAAGACCAGAGAAATACATTTGTTCCTTTTACCAATTCCCTGGGGCTTTTGCCTGATACCCAGTCATGGACATTCATCTGAAGTAAAAGAGAGAGAGGAGAGCCATTAGGGTCCTCCATAACAGGACAGAATTCTTGAGTTTTTATTAAAATAAATGTTCAACATTTGGACATCGGTTAATTCTGAGATAAGAGGGAGTTCCAAGAGACACTGAGGCAGATTACTGGGGACAAAGGCGTTTATTAAAAAGAGTTTTATTAATGCTAGAAGCAATAGAGCAGCAATCCCCCAGGTCTCCGAAGAGAGTTCACGGTCCAGCACCAGAAACAGACATCATGGCAGGGTCTCTGAAGGACTCAGAGCCCATTGCTCTCGGCTGATAGCTCTCTGAGGATAGAAGAGATTTCACTGCAAGCGTGGACATCCAGGGATCCCAGGCAGAAGTCAGGGAAGTGGGTGAGGAGCGGGATGTGTGATGTGACTATAGTACCAATATCCCAGGCCTGGGCTTGCCTGTGAGATAGGGACCCAGTGTCTGCCTGTCAATATTTGTGAAGAGGAAAGGCTGAGGCAGAAACTGTGGCTCCATGTACAGAGAGCTGGAAAGTGGATGAATGGAAGATTAATACTTAACATCTTAGCAAACTCATTAAAAAAACAAAGCAAAACAACCAAAAGACACCCCTCGACAAACGTCCCCGTAGCCTACTTTTTCCTCCCGTTAGGCCCTGTTGATATGTGCACTTCGTTTTAAAATTCTGTTTGTTTCTTTATAATCCATTATCAAAAGTGACGTCTATTTACTCTAGGCAAGGCTTTGACCATAAGCCAAATAATTTCATCCAAGTGTAGGAAATTGCTTTTAAAATGTTCTAGTTGAATTAATGTGTTCAGTTAGATCACATACAAACACATAAAACAAAGCACAAGGCCTAGGGGCGGTTTTTGATAAACTAATTTGGGGTTTTTTCCCCCCTTAACTTTTTGTTTTAAATAATTTCAAACCTATAGAAAAATGGGTATAACGTTCTGTTCGTTGCCAATGTTTTGCCAGTCTGCTTTTCTTTCTGTCCCTCTGTCTTCCCGTCGTGTTCAGTGCAATACCTTGATGCGGGGTGGGGAGATGGGGAATTTTAAAAGGTTCCTTCATCTGGAAATGCACGTCATTTTTTTTTTTTTTTTTTTTCCTCCCCACTCTCTGATTAAGTTTTTTTGTTTTGTTTTGTTTTCAAAGCTGGGAGAGGCATCTGCAAGTTAAATAGAGGTACTTCTGCGCACCAACCAGCAGGCGGATTTCACCGCCTGTCTCCGATCGAGCCGCAGCGAGCGCTGCTGTCCTGGGGAGCTGGTAGCTACCGTAGGCCTAGGACGTCTTAGCGTTCCTCTCGCGATGCTCTTTAACTCTCTAAGGAAAATTCGCGGTTCTTTTGGCGAAGCCCCTGCTAGTCCGGACGATTTGACTTTCTAGGGAGGAGCGGTCTGTCTGCAGAGGTTTGTGTCTCTGGGCCTGGGACTGTGATCCTGTGTATGTAATCCTCTCCAGAGTTTAAGAACCAGGCTTGAGAACTCTTTCTCTGTTTTTATTTTGAAGAAACGTGTTGGAGAAGTTGTTTCGATAATGAGGAGGTCTCATGTGGAATATCAAAACTTCAGCAGGGTAACAGAGAGGCGGAAGCTCACAGTTACTTGGAGTCATACAATGTTAACGGGCAGTGCTCACCAACTTCCCTGGTGGTCTAGTGGTTAGGATTCGGCGCTCTCACCGCCGCGGCCCGGGTTCGATTCCCGGTCAGGGAAAAGCTATTTTCTTCTCAAAAAGTACCAAAATAATCACTAGAAATAAGAAATGAAAAGCGAAATTATGCCACACAGCTTTAATACTGGATGTTTTGTTTCAAAACATAATATTTCTAGCACTTTCCAATATGCAAAATATTTTCTGGTAAATTTTTCGTCCACTTACTTAAAAAAATATTTTACAAAATTTACTGTTCAAATTTACCAAAGCACACAACTGACTAACCTCACTTAAAAGCTACATTCCCTCTGGGTCTACCGAGGTGATGGGTGTTATTCTCAACTTTGGGGACGCTTTATTTGTGCTCCTGCACGAACAGAGGACATCTCCTCTGAGCCTTGTCTCTTCAGTTTGACAATTCTTTTTCAGTCCTGGCCTTAAATTTGCACCATGTCTGCTCCTCAAGGCCTGAGATCACAGGCTTGCCTCACCTTGGCCTTTTCAGAAGTAGCTGGCTTTGTTTTTTAGTGGCAAGTATCATTTCATAGTTAGTTAGCTTCCTACTGACGAACCCTTAGGATTTAGTTTTAGCTTTTTTTTTTTTTTTTTTCTTACTCCATGCCTTACAAAACAATACTTTCATAAATAATTTTTGTGGCCTTGTTATTTTGTACATGTGTGGCTTTAAAGCCCAGGGATGAAATGCTTGTTCAAAAGTTATGTGCGTCTATTGATAGATGTTACCAATTGCCCTTCAGAAAGTAATATGTAACAAAGCAATGTGTAACAAAGTAAACATAGTTTTAATGTAACGGATTTTATACCTGGACCTTTAGAGCGCCCCTCCGCCCCAACAAAATTTTTGGTTTTACTCTGTTGAGATCTATGTAGATATGTGTCCTTAGCTATTTCCTCAGGATAAACGCCTAGTTGTGGAACTGGTATTTCATACCACCGTGCACAAGAACAGAAACATTATACAGCTACAAGAAAACATCCATGATTGTCTTGATTGGAGGTAGAGAAGACTTTTTCAAGAAGCAAAGCAGAGACCATAAAGAACAAAACTTATGAGCCTGAGAAGAACACTTTTACCTATCTAAAAATTTCTCCAATTAGTATTAAAAGGCAAATGCTAATCTGATATAAATCAGTAGGGAAAACATAAATACTCTATAGTAAAAGCAGGCAAAACACTAAACTCAGTAAATGCAAGTCACTAGTGTAAATAATTGCCAAACCACAGAACATGATCCGTTTTGATAGTAATAAAAAATGCAAAAATAAGTGAGATGCTTAATGAAATGCTGTGTTTTGGGAAAGAAGAGAAGAAGGAGGTATATTCCAGCCGATGTGTAGCTCGCTGAATAGTGAACAGATTCTCAACATACATAAAGTGCTAAGCGCAGGTCTCAGAGCAATCATTTCTGCATCTGTCCTAAAGAAAGTCTCCCGCAAACAAACCACAGCAGTCTTACCCTGGATCACTCGATTCCAGAAACTCCTTTCACACGGTGAAAGGAACTAATTGACTTTCTTTAAACTTGGAGATCAAGAACCACGACAGTAAATTCAACAAGATGAATTCTAGAGTTCCGAGGTTTCTTTTAAATTCCCTTCAGTCTGATGGTTGATGAACTTCTTGTAGCATTCTTCACAAGAAAACTAATCAAACGTCTACGCAGCAGGCGTTGGTGGTATAGTGGTGAGCATAGCTGCCTTCCAAGCAGTTGACCCGGGTTCGATTCCCGGCCAACGCACAGTGCTCTGTTTTTTTTTTTTCTTCCCCTTTTCTGTCTTCGGGACCCGACCCTCGGAATTTTCTTCACCTTATGGATAAGGCTTCTACCCACAAGCCGTGAGGGTCTGCTTGGCGTAGCGGACGGCGTCACAGACGTGTACGATTGTCCATTTGGGACTCTTTATGGAAGTGTCTGAAATATAAGGCTGCTCTCTTCTGAGACTTCGGTTCGGGAGGGAACGCGTGGAGCCGTTAGGCTTAGTGAGGAGCCAGAAAACACCGCCTTGGAGAAAGGCTCCTACACTCTTTGTTCAGCTCACCAGCTCGGCTTCTTTTCCAGTTGCACCATTGTGGTAACACACCCTCGATTCCATAGCACAGACTGGAGTGTAAATAAGAATATCATTTGGGGCTGCCTTTAAGGTGGCTTCTTGGTAGAGGAATAGCAGAAGTGGGCCGGTGCGGCGGGCGTCGGGGGAAGGACGGCTGGGAGGTGAGAAATTGATGCTCGCGCCAGCATCCTTGAAGTGTCAAGGCTACAAAACAGATACTTATATGGCAGTCATATAAACCAGTAGCTGAGTATCACGGACAGCTGCTCTCATTCAAAGGCCATTAAATTAGGCCAGCAGTCCGCTGCTTGCCTGGTGGCTCGCCGTGATCGTATAGTGGTTAGTACTCTGCGTTGTGGCCGCAGCAACCTCGGTTCGAATCCGAGTCACGGCATTTAGTAGTACCGTCCCATTGCAGCTTTTTGAGATTAAATTTCAGCATTTTGCCTCTGCGGATAAACTGAGTGCGCTGACATAATTCCATGTGGCTTACCCAACACGGGAACCTAAACTCTCGGGAAGAACTGGGGATGCATAGGAGGCCCTTCCTGCCTTTTCTGCGAGGTTCAATGTTCTCCCGTGACCCTGAAACTACTGGTGAGAAAACCAAACACCACTGGAGCCGACCTCCTGCCTCTGCTACATATACTATATCGAAATGCTCTGCGAGTGTGTCTCGGTGAATTTATGCCAGATGGCCTTGGCCTTGTTTCTTGGGCATCACAGACGCTGTTTAAAAAGAAACTTCTGCCGAAGAAGAGTGAGTAGGACCTATTTTCTCAGTTAAGAGTCCCTCCCGCCCCGAGCCGTCAACACTGACATCTAGCCGCGAAAGGCACCAGAGCTTGAGCTCCCGGAACACAGGCTCTGCGCACCCGCTCCCCACTACCCTGTTGCCGCAACGACTGCTCTTCACGTCCCGGCGTTCGGTCGGCTGGTCCTCAGCGCCACGAGCCCCTGACACCAGTTCTCAGGTGACTCTATTCAGAAGGAATTGGAAGAAACACGAGAAGCCCCCCTGCTCTATCTGGTCCCCCCTTCTCTGAACTTCAGGTTCCTTAGAAGTAAAGTGTTTCAGACAAATTATTAATATAGGCAACAAGTCATAGAATTTTATTGACACCAAATTAAAATGGGATGGTTGCGCCATTATCTACATATATTATATAGACATAGGAGAGCACTTGACTTCAGAGCCCGGCTAGCTCAGTCGGTAGAGCATGAGACTCTTAATCTCAGGGTCGTGGGTTCGAGCCCCACGTTGGGCGCTTCCTTTTTTCTTTCCTGCGGTCATTTCTTAGCTAGATAATGAGCATCTAAATTTTTATTGAAACCACTGTTTAAAATTTCAGTAAACTGGTCTTAGAAGGTGAAGACGGGCAGTGTTCTAAAATCAGCATGGACTGCATGAAATCCTTGTCTGAAAAAAGTAACAAAACAATAATAAAAAAACAAAACAAAGTAACCAGGAATAATGATGATGATAGTGGCGATGATAAAACAAACTCGCAAATGTCTCCAAAACTTCGCGCCATTTAGGCCAAACTCGTTAAAGGAAAAATCCAGGCAGCTGTTTTAGAGTCGTAAGAGAACTAGAGTCCTATTCCATGCTGACTCTGTCTGGAGAAGCCCTGCACCTCTGATCAGCCTACAGAGTCTCAGAGCTTCCCTCCATCCTGTCATCGCACCCAGGGCGCTGCTATAAGAAGACACACTTGTTTCCTGAACCTTGGGAAATTAAATTATTCATTCATACATAAAATAAAGTGAAAATTCCAAAACGAAGACCACTTAAAATAGGCAATTATTTGTATCAAAAGTTTGCTGGTGTTTACAAGAAAACGTGCATCTTTACTAGCACATACACAAGTATGTTGAGAATGATATTCAAGATATATATCGAAATATACATTATATTTTCGAATTATTAACTAAGGGGCCCACTGTGGGTTCTGCATGGTGGGTAAAACTAAGAAATTTCATTTCAAAAATGGTCTACGGCCATATCATCCTGAACGCTCCCGATCTCGTCATTTCAAAACAGTGGGAACAACTAGAAGACTGTATGAACTTCTGTCAAAGGAGATGAGAATAAATACTCAAGAATCAGGTGGCATCTGTCTTTAGTGTGGATGCTTCTAGCCTATAGCCATAAGAACAAACCTGTCCTCAGACTATGCTGGTTTCTTGGTACACTAGAACCAAATAGTACACAAGGAACTGGGGGAGGGGGCGGCATCATGCCATAGCTTTTCTTATTTTCTTTCTTTCTTTCCTTCCTTCTTTCTTTCTTTCTTCCTTCCTTCCTTTCTCTCTCTCTTTTCTTCTTTCTGAATAAACAAATAGTCTACTATTGAGTTTCTTCTTCTTCTGGGTACTGGAGACCAAATTCGGGGCTTTGAAGTTTGTTGGGTAAACTGCTCTCCCGAGCTAAGTCTTCAAGTCCCACCAAACGCTTTTTACTTTTTATTAGAGACAAGAGTTCAATTGATTTGCTCAGGCTGGACCTGAACCCATTGTGCAGCCCAGTCTAACCGTGGAGATATAAGGTTATATCAATAAGCTGCTATGTCTGCCTCCCCAGCTGGAAATCGTAATAATTTTTTATCTAGAGGGTGAGAGGCCTAGAGCAAGGCTAAAAAAAAAAAATTGGCAAGGAAGTGAAATCACTATTGGAGTTGACAAAGGGTGGTGCCTGTCACACTTGTGGTTATTTCTCTATCTCTGCTCAGAAATGATTGTGGAAGGGGAGATGTGTGTGAGCTTAGACGGGGTCTTGCTAGTTTGGGCCTAATCCTCGGGCTCAGTCTGCCAACTGCGATTTTTCAATTTTCTTCCCCCTTGGAGATAGTCTATGTGCCGACCTCTGCCTCCCTAGTGCTGAGGATTAAAGGTTGTGCTATCAATGCCCAGAAATTTTTTTATTTTTAACAGAACAGTGTTTCAGTCAGACCACCTCTATCTAAGGCAGCAGGTCTAAGGCATTTGGCTGATTTTCTTTCTTTGTCAACAATTAGGGAAAAACCTAACAATGACTTTAAACGTATCTGAGACTTGCCAGGGAGGGCAGTGCAGGCCTATAATCACAGCTACCTCCGGAGGCAGAGGGATGAGGGTCACAGGTCCAGGCACGCCTCCCTACACATTCACTTAGACTTAGCAATTAATAAAAATAAAAAATGAACAACCCCACCACCACCAAAAAAAAAAAAAAAAGTAAGTGAACACATTTAAACCCCTCACCTTAAAAAGAGAGCAAGAGGGGGGGGTGTGTGTCTGAGGCAAATAAAGAAAATATTGATGCTGAACTAAAAATAATCACAGTGACCGATATTTAAAATAATCACAGTGACCGATATTTAAATAAACTTTCATTTATGTGCTCAAAAGTTTTAAGCTTTTCTCATCAAGTGTTGGATCAATTTGCAAAGGTAATATTCCTATTAACCCTCTTCTAAGGTTGGGGAGATTGTGTCATTTGTTCCAAGCCTTATTCTGAGGAAATGGGGGAGGACTGAGCTGAGGATCCGAATACTTAAGTGGACATACAAGGCAAACTCTGAGTGGCTCTGAGGCCTGAAGCCGCAAGACATGCACTACTGAAAACCTACTCCTGCTGAATTATTCCCAGTTTAGAGGCTCTCATGGAGTTGAGCCTTTGCATCGAATACTTGCTTGCCATATTGTCGAAGGAATCAAGATGAGAATGAATAAACCTAAATTGATTTAAATGGCAAAAGACACCGCCGTCCCTGGGTGGGCTCGAACCACCAACCTTTCGGTTAACAGCCGAACGCGCTAACCGATTGCGCCACAGAGACATGTAGGGCCGGAGCTGTAAATTCATTTGCTAATCTTAGAATGTGCTTTTGAACTTCGTGTTGACTGGCTATTCTTTGTTGTGGCCTGCTCAATTCCCAGCACTCCAGAAATCAAGTAGGCGTGTTTGTAGGCGTGTTTGTCAAATTTGCATGTTAACCGGGTTTAAGTCAGCTCTTCCAGCTTTTCAGTCTCAAGAGTCGCTTGCCCTCTACTGGTCACCACCGGCGCTTTCTTGCCACTCAGAGCAGAACCGCTGGACCCGGCCGCGTGCCCTGGGACTTATTCGCCTTTTTCAGAGCACGCCGAGCACCTAATGAAACGCCCATGCTCCTAAAATCGGAGAGAAAGACATTCCACTACGTGGCTTCAAAAGGGAAAACGTCAGGGTGGGCTTTTAGCCCTACGAAGATTCCAGAGAGGAAAACAAACCTGCTTTTTTTTTTTTTTTTTTTTTTTTTTTTTAAGGAACGTTTCTTACATTCCCTGAGTCGTGAGCTGGCAAAGGCCCTCACTTGGGACTCCTTGTGCACTAAAGACATACCGACTTCTCCACCGTTCAAGGTAAAGTGACCTCATCCTTGGGTCTCCTGCGGCTGTGTGTACTGTGAGTGCTGAAAACAAAAAGCCTAGTCTGGTTCAGTAATCCATCGACTGTGACGAGCCTGAGGCAAGAGGACCACATATGTATGCAAGGCCAACACGGAATACAGGATGAATTGAAGGTCACTGTGGGATTCAGTAACACCCCTACCACAAAACCAAGTGATCAAATGAAGGCTGGACACAGAGCTCACTGGAAAAGAGTTCACAATACAAGCCAGGGAACAGGGGAACCACGGGACTGGACCACTCCGTGTGTAGACGGGTTTATTGGGGAATTTTAAACGGCCATTGCTATCTCCGGAGGTCAGGGAGGACAGCAAACGGTGGAGAAATCCTTCCCGTTTTAAGGGGAGCAGGTAGCTCGGGGGCAGTGACGTGTGCAAACCAAAACAGCCAGGGAACAAGTGTGGAACTCTGGCATGTGTTACAGGTGTGTGTGAATAGGGATAAAAAGCCTGGGAGCTAGTGTGGGGATTTTAGTTAAGTGTTCTGGACATAGTTAGTAGGGAACTAGATGCTGGAGGTAGTTGGCCGTAAGAGCAGGCAAAGGAAGTAATGGCTCTTTCTAATAGAAGATTCTGTCTCAAGTAAGAGAAGCAATCGCAGAAAGATGGCAGAATTTGACTAACTCAGGAGAAGCCGATGCTTAGCAGAGGGCTTTGGTGAACACAGATGCCTGGGAGAAGAGCAATGTGAGGAAACTGGGACTGTGACAGCCACATCTACCGACATGACATTTCAGACGTGGAACTTGCAACCAAGGTAGCATGGCTCCTGAGAACATGCTCAGAATCACTGTGCCTCTACAAAGAAATTGGACTGTGTATGTATTTAAAACCAGAAGAGATCATATGACTGACAGGCATAAGATTGACCCAAATGTCCTCAAGATCTGCTGGCCTCTACATAATCCTTACCTAACAACTGCCTTTAAACTAGCCATTTTAAAACAAAACCTTTTTTGTGCCCTTCATGGTGCCATATACCTTCAATCCAAGTCTTAGGAGGCAGAGGTAGTGTGAATAGATTGCCATAAGTTAGGTCAGCTTGATTTACCTAGGTCAACTAGAGCTACATACTGAGATCCAGTCTCAAAAACACAACTATAAAAAATAAAACCAAACAAAAAAACTTATTACATTTTCATTTGTTTATCTTCAGTGTGTGTGCATGTACATTTGGAAGCTGGCAAGAAACCATCACACTAGCCTCCAAATATTTACTTTTTCTTTAATTTTATTATCTATCTATCTATCTATCTATCTAGATATCTATCTAGATATCTACTTTTCAAGACAGGATTTACTTGTGTAACCTTGACTGACCTGGAATTAGGTCTGTAGACCATGCTGGCCTTGAACTCACAGATTCTTGTCTATGTCTTCCAGTGCTAGGACTATCCACCTTAAACATTGTTTTCTAAACCTAGGGTTTTCTTCCTCTCGTACTTTATTCTCACTTGCCCCACATCCCTTCTGAAGCTTGTTCTGTCAATGACAGGTTAGCAACACTTTGAATTTAAGAACTGGAAACAAGTCTAGAGAGATTCTCAGTGGTTAAGACCCACATCTGAAGGCTCACAAGTGCTTGTAACAGCAGTTCCTAGAGGATCTCACCTCTGACAACACTTGTACCTCCTTCCTACACACAGGCACAAGAGAATTAAAAATAAACCTCAACAAATTAAAAAAAAAAAACACATGAAATATACAGAGACCATTACAAGCCATTCATATTCTTAATACATTACCGTAATTGGAAGGAGACTAGCCCCTCCAGTACGCGGCTCTGCAGGCCTTGCCCTTCTCCCCATTCCCTCTGCCTTGCTAAAAAACCTTTAGATTACATTCCTGAAGCTAGCCAAGATCTGTTCCCTTAATGGCCACTTCATCCTGAGGCTGACCACCAAGGTCCAGCTATCACTATTGAAGTCCAGCAATCAAAAGCATCCTTTGGCTCACTTAATTAACATGTTCAGTTAAATTAAGCACCTCATCCTGACACGGGGTTTCCCATTTTACCTTTGTAAACGGCTGTTTCCCTGTGTGTCACATCTGTCTCTATCTGAGACAGTCCTTTGTCCTCTGGAACAAATGCCCCTCCCCCTGTCCCTTATACCAGCCATCCTAGTCCATCTGGCACAGACCTCCCCTTTTCCTCTTAAAAATTACACCTACCTGCTGTTTATCTGTCTGCGTTTTCTAAGTTTTCTCCCCTGGTTAATAAAGAATCTCTGTGAAAAGAGGTGTCTGTGCCCGATCTGGATCCTGGCCCCGTTGACCTGGAAATCCCTTCAGTTGGTGGACTGTCTTAAGGTTCTTATTGAATACAGTTGGGACAAGCCAGGGAAAGCATAAAAATGGCAAGGTGCTTCTTTTTAGCATCTTACGTTAAGAAAGGGCTTTTATTTTGGTGTCTCTACAGAGAAAAGGCCCGAGAAAATTATTATTATTGAAGGACTCTGGGTTCTAGGGCCTCACCCAGGTATTCAGTTCAAATACTCAGCAGAGCACCCCCTATGAGAAAACAAACTAAATGGCCATAATCAACTCAGGTGACCATTAGGACATAATAGTCGAACCTGTGATTAAAATACCAGAAGTTCCAAGCAGAATAGCTGAGGCCAACACCCGGTTGTAAAAAACCCCTAATCAGCTGACCTTAAGGCAACCCCATGACCTTTAAAGTGACCAATCATAGCAACCCCAGTTGCTATGGTGATTTTATGGTCTTAGACTTTAAAAGAGATATGAGACTGTTAATCGCTGCACAGACGAAATAAATCCTCTTGCTATTTGCATCAACTGGACTGGAGTCTGGGTTCTTGGGGCCTCCCTTCCCGAGGATAGTACCCTGAGTCTGGGGTCTATCCTTATCTCTTAGAACTAAAAGGCAGGTATTGAACCTGCCTAGTGTGTGGAGAAGGAAGCCAGCCAGGGCCAGTTACCCCCTCCCCCAAGATTAGGAAGATTAACAAGATTAGCAGGGAGAATCTGAGAGCACAGAGGGGCCTGCGATCTAGCCGTGGTCCCAAGAGCAACTAGGAATGGGAGTTTCCATAATGTTTTAAAAACTACCACAAACGGCCTAAAACAGCTCAGGGCCCCAGTCAGGGTGACTCCACATCACCCAGACACACCAAGGGATAGAAAGTTTTAGTAAACAGTATCTGTATTTGTGGGGCTACAAATGTCCTTGCAACTGCTGGTGGAAATTCTCCAAATTCCCTTAGATGTGAACTCCCTGCTTCTCCCTTAAAAAGCCTTCACTGTGAGGGCTCAGGAGCCGGTTTAACACCCGCTGCGGTGTGGGCCCAAGCCTACTCTTGTAATCTGCACACCCTTTTGTACCCGCATCCGATGTGTACCTTTGTAGTCTCGTTGAGGGGTGTGTGGGGGGTGTACGTGACACAACGCTCATTTTTATGGTTCTGGGGAACTGGATTTGCTGCCCCAGCCACGAAGAGCTCGGTTCTTTCGTCTCAGGGGACGAAGATGCAGGTTGGGGGCCATGCTCCGAGTTCAGGGAGGAGAGGCCGCCTCACTTGTGTCTGTGTAGCCCAGGAGCTAACTGCAATAATTTTATTGGGGGAATGGAAGTCCCGGGGCGTCTTGAGCATCTTTAGAAGACTTGAAGAGCATTGTCTCCGGTCACTCTCTGGGTTCGAGGTCTCAAAGAACAAAATCGTAACTTTAGAACTTAGTAAGCATTCACTTTCAGGGCCAAGGTAAACTTAGCCTTCGTGAAAACTCCCTCCCGAGAGCGGGAGGCGTTCGGGGCTGGGGAAGGACAGATGTCCCCTGGTTTGCCTTTCGAGGCTGATCTCAGCCTCATTAAGGACCAACCTCGAGGTCCTGCCTCTATTTCTCCCGGGTTGCCGCTTGGCTCACAACCCAGAGTAGCTTTCGGTTTGGACGCCTTTCGACGCACGAGTTAACAGCTGCGCAAACCTTGGAGATGAAGCTTGGTGGCATTAACATTTACAGGGAAGAGAGACGTGGTGCAGTTCACAGACATGCACGCACACCTCAAGAAAACTAACTGACTAAAATAACTACTATAAGCAGTCTTCTTTTCCACAGCCATATCAGGGGAGAGCGCGCACGCAGTCCCCCACTACCACAAATTACGCAGTCGAGTTTCCCGCATTTGGGGAAATCGCAGGGGTCAACACACCCCAAGTGCAATGGGTGAGCCTCGCCCTGGGAAAACCAC
>PVIH01021734.1:0-28952 GCA_004025045.1 Sigmodon hispidus | reverse complement strand
GCCAGTAAATACATAAAGTAGAGGCAGGGTAACAAGACTAGGAGAATTTTGGGTAAAGGAAAAGAAGAACAGTAGATGTCAGCCAAATTCAGTGGAAGCAAGATGAGAATGATGTATGAGGAAAGGTACCAAGACCGGTGGCTAAATAAAGATAAAATAATGGGTTAATTTAAGTGTAAGAGCTATATAGTAAGCCTGAAATATTGGCAAAGTACTTCTATAATATTAGGTGTTTGAGTAATTATTTTATAAGTGGGTGTGGGATGCTAAATGGGAGAGATTTGTTTAGACTGCAGGACAGGACAGGACAGAAAAACTTCTGACTATGACTAGCTATACAATGTAGTGCATGTACATCTGCATAAACCCTGAGAAAGTTTAAAAAATGATTCCAGAACACAAACACAGAGCCCAAAACAGCTTGCTAGTTATGTCTCTCAAGTGAGCCATTGTACAGGGTGGTGTTCAGGTTTGAGCTAAAATATGGAAGGTTCCCACAGTCTCACTGGAGCCCCAGCAACAGCATGGAACTGGGTAAGACTGATTTAAGGTTACTTACTGCTCATATAGACAAAAAAGGAATAGTGCTTAGTAACAGTGTTCTTTTGGGGTAGGCTATGTTTGATGTCCAGAAAAAGTGTAGCTCCTTTAAGAGAGGCATTCTGACTCAGCTTTTACAGTCAAAACTGTATGGCTCTTCAAAAAGGTCCTGTGCCAAACACTTAAAAGAAGTTTGTGAAAAGCAGGTGACAATGCTCTACTTGTTAGCAGTGTAGACCCTAAAACTGACCAGAGATGGGGTGATAAACATGGCACCTGTGAAGCTAAGCTCACACAGACCAAGGAGCTGGTGGGGGGCCAGCTGCCATAATCAATCCTTTATTCCTAGCCACAGATTTTAATCCTTGTCATGCTTCTTAGTGGATTTAAAGACTGAATTGTCAGAAAAAGATAAATATATACAATAAGGACCATTCAGATTTTTTTAAAACCCTCTAAACAGTTTACTGTATGTTTAAAAATATAAGTAGGTCTGGGAGAGAAAAGAAAAAGGATAGAGAAGTGTAGTAAGACAAACCTATAGGATCAAGGAAATTGTCACAAACCAGTTGCCAAAGGATTCACGTAATGTACTTCCTTATGAGCCAACCTGGAATCTACCTGAGGTCCTAGCAACAGGCACTGCCCAGAGTTCCTGAGAACATAAAATCTGCCTAGGAACAGATGCTAGCAGATCTCTAGATAGTGCCCAGTCAGTGAGGGACATCCTGGATGCTTGGAGGAGGGTAAATTATGTTCTACCATTGTTGAATGATTAGGTCTTTTTTTTCTTTTTTTTAATTGTTTTTTTGAAAATTAAAATATATTATATAAAAAAGCAAAACATTTAGAATAGATAACAAAAATTCCCGTTCAGTAATAAAACGTCTCTTTCTCTAAAATAGATGAAACATAAAACATAAAATCTAAAGCTTCTCGAGTCAGGTTAGGCTGAGCTACAGATAAAGAAAGCACAGTAGGTCACAAATAATGCCCAAGGATGCACTATGGCCACCACAAACTTATGCTAAGCAATCCTTCTACAGACAAATCAGAAGTTTTGTTTTGCTTTGTTTTGTGTATGTGTGTGTTTTAAACCACTTTATTCACCCATCATCTTTCAAAGAAAAGATGTTTTTGCTTAAAATCCACTAATGAGTGAGTACATTCCCTACCTATTCTTCTGGGTTTGTGATACCTCGCTCAGGAGGATATTCTCCAAATCCATTCATTTGCCTGCAAATTTTAGAATATTATTTTTTTCTTATTGCTGAGTAGTACTCCATTGTGTAGATGCACCACAGTTTGTTAGTTCATTCTTCAGCTGAGAGGCATCTAGATAGTTTCCAGGTTCTTGTTATTACAAATAATGCTGCTATAAACATAGTTGAGCTAATGCGTTTGGGGTGTGAATGTGCATCTTTAGGGTATATACCCAACGGTGGTATTGCTGTATCCTTGCCGAGAGTGATTCCAAGTTTTCTGAGAAAATTCCATACTGCATTCCAAAGTGACTGAACAAGTTTATACTCCCACCAACAATGGAGGAGTAATGGAAAAAAGACAGTATCTTCCACAAATTATGTTGGCATACCTGGATGAAAGTATGTAGAATAATGCAAGTAGATCCAAACTTACCACCCTGCACAAAACTCAAATCCAAGTGGATCAAAGACCTCAACATAAAATCATCTACACTGAACTTGATAGAAAATAAAGTGAGAAATACCCTCCAATGCATTGGCACTTTCTAAATATAACATCAGTAGCACAGACACAAAGAACAACAACTAATATGTGGGATTTCCTGAAACTGAGATGTTTCTGTAAGGCAAAGGACACAGTCATTAAAACAAAATAACAGCCTACAGAATGGGAAAAGATTTTCACCAACCCTACAAGTGACAGAGGACTGATCTCTAAAATATATAGAAAACTCAAGAAACTGGAGCCCAAAGCCCTAAATAACCCAATCAAAAATGGGGTTCAGAATTAAAAAGAGAATTCTCAGCAGAATTACAAATGGCTGAAAGACACTTGAAAACATGCTCAACATCTTTAGCCATCAGAGAAATGCAAATCAAAACAACTCTGAGATACCACCTTACACCTGTCAGAATGGCTAAGATCAAAAACACAGATGACAGCCTATGTTGGAGAGGATGCTGAGGTCTTTGCTTTTAAACAGACTCCTAGGGTTTGTGCTGTTGACTCCACATCTTCTTACTATCTTCCCTGAGAGAAATATTAGTTCCCAGAAACATCTGGTGCCTTGAACTGAGTTCTACTTGTTTATCTCTCCTCACTTTCAGTGCTGGATATTATCTCCAAGAAGGTGTATTTTGGTGAAAAGGCCCTTCAGTGCCATTCTCTTTTTGTACTTTCTGATACACCTGGAGTCAGCTGTGTACAGAGGGCAACAAGAGAGCACTGAGTGCCAAGGGGAGATTACAGATGAATGCTGAAGGAAGATTTCTCTCTGAGCACTAAGATGATTCTGAGCTGCCTAGATGAAATTGAACACTAGTGTTTCGGATTACATTGGAGAGGGTGAACCCTCCACTGTCTAATGAAAGTAGTTCAGGATGAAAAAGGGAAACTTGAAATGAACTGACAGCAGGTGCTTCAGACACACATTCAGGAGAATGACCCTGGTGCAGATTACCTCACCAGGGTTATTCTAGCTTTAAATGAAGCTTGTGAATCTGTAATACAGATAGCCTGCAAACAAAGAAGGTCTGGAGACTCAATGATTCTTATATATCTGATGGAATATTTATACCATCAGTGACAGAGGACTGATCTCTAAAATATATAGAGAACTCATGAACTTAGAGCTCAAAGTCCTAAATAACCCAATTAAAAAATGGGTTTCAGAACTAAAAAGGGAATGCTCAGCAGAAGCATTCAACAAATGGCTGAAAGGCACTTGAAAAATTATTCTACATCATTAGCCATCAGAGAAATGCAAATGAAAACGGTGAGATACCACCTTACACCTGTCAGAATGGATAAGATTAAAAGCACAGATGAAAACCTATGCTGGTGAGGACGATGAGCAAGGGGAACACTCCTCCATTTTTGGTGGGAGTGAAAAATTGTTCAGCCACTCTGGAATGCAGTATAGCGGTTTATCATAAAACTGGGAATCAATCTCTCCAACGATCCAGCAATGCCACTTTTAGGCATGTACCCTAAAGATGCACAGTCATATTCCAAAGGTATTAGCTCAACTATGTTCATAGCAGCATTATTTGTAATAGCAATAACCTGGAAACAACTTCGATGCTCCTAACTGAAGAACAGATTAACAAACTGTGCTACATCTACACAATAGAGTACTACTCAGCAGTAAGAAGAAATGATATCCTAAAATTTGCCTACAAATGGATGGATTTGGAGAATATCCTCCTGAGTGAGGTATCATAAATCCAGAAAGATAAGCAGGGGATGTACCCACTCATTAGTGGACTTAAAAAAAAAAAGATGTCATTGTATACCAGAGCTCAAGGCTAGAACATAGCTAAATGACATAGTGCTTCCCTTCTGCACTGAAGGCCTCTGGCAGTGGTGTGGGTGAGGAAATACTTGTTTTCTTTAACAATCTGGCCACAGGGAGTTTAATTATGCTCCAGTAAGTAAATGAGCAGTATGAATGAGCTCTTTTGTAAATAGGGAGATTACAAGTGTGAGTATAAATCTGAGAGGACTGATAACCGAGTTTGATGGAGTGTATGGTGTAAAGTCATCAAATAATATATATATATATATATACATAAATATGTATAAGATTTTTCAGTTAATTCAGACAAGGGCAGATGTTATAGCCTTTGATTCTATTTTTGAAAAAGTTTTGGCATAGTATAAAAAGGCAAGGCAGGTTGATACCTCCTGGAATGTCACTTAAGTTTTGATTGGCAGGATGTTGCTTTTAATCATTCTCCTATTTAGGTGTCTCCTGCAGGACATCTGACTGAAGAAGGCAATTAGTAAAGTGAGGCTTCAGGTTTTAATAGCTCTTCGATATCCAACTTATAGCCCTCCACAGTAGGTTATGCATGCTTGGCTTCCTAAAGTTAAAAGGCTCCTGCCTTATCCTCCCCACCTGGAGTGACTCTCAATGGATGGACATTCTTCAAGGGATGGTAGCCAATGATGAGTAAGAACTTGTTAGGCAAGCCAACCTAAGACAGGCACAGGCCAGTTGCTGAGCCCTCCTGAGGCAGGGTCAGCAAAGTCAGGGCAACATAATAAAATAAAAATGGTGGTAAGACAGGCATGTATGGTCAAGGAAACTGGATCAAACTAGTTGCTACAGCATGCACATAACATACATTCCTTATGAGCCAACCTGGAGTCTGCTTGAGGGCCTAGTCACAGACACTGCCCAGAGTTCCTAACCATATGGAATCTGTCTAGCAACAGATATTGTCATAGCTCCTGCTCATGTGCAGGCAATGAGGGACAGTCATGCAATATCACCAGGTTGTGACATAGCCTAGATCCTGGGAGAAGGATGTAGTATGATCTAATCCCTGCTTACCCCCAAATAATCACACAAAGGCTTATATTAATTTCATGCTGAATTGGCCTCTATCTCAGACATATTGCCAGCTAGTTCTTTCATCTTCATCCATTTCTATTAAATGGTCTTGCCACATGGCCCATGGCTTACCTGTGTTCCATTAGATCATCCTCTCTAGTTGGAAGCTCACAATATCTCTCTTTACTCTTCCTCTTTCCAGCATTTTCTTAGTCTGGTAGCCCTTCCCACAGTTCCTGTCTATCTTCTGGCTAATCAGTACTTTATTAAACCAGTAGGAGGGACAAATATTTTACAATGTACCAGAATTGTACATTGTACATTATCCACAGAAGGAGAGTATATAAGGCTCTTCACATTACCGAATAAACAAATTAGCCCCTTTATTTTCAACTAATTCCAGGAATTTGTCATTGACTCTATGTCTTCTCTCTCTCCCTTCCCAAAGGGGAGAACCCAGCAACAAAGAATGTCCTTAAAAAAGAAATACAGTAAAAAAAAATAAGCCATGTAAGAATAGAAATTACACAAAGTGTCTACAGACTGTATGTTGTTAAGTATAGACTGTATGTTATTAAGTACCTTTGAGTTTTTGACTATAGAGTAATGACAAAGAGATGCTAACAATATGATTATAAAAGCTGATAGAGTAATTCAATCTACATATTTTGAAAATGATTTGACTTTAAAATTCAAGTCAAAAGATACGTTACTTTGGAGAAGAGGTTATTCTTTTGTTTCAACAGAAGATGATCGGCTGTGACTTTATTCTGGGTTAAGAAAAACCAGGTTTGATCAAGAAAGAGCCCCTAAGAAATCTCTGATGAGAATAGCTGGCCCAGATGATTCAATGTTTCAGTGTACCACTGTTGCAATTTCTTCTATGTTCTGCATCCAGAACAGCTGTGGAACTGTATTCTGAGATAATCTAGACATACAGACTATTCCACTCTGGACTTGACCTAAGTTTTCTTTGAGTCTCCATAAGATTATCAGAGCCCCAATCAGCAGAAAGTAGTCTAGAAAACTACTTTTACATTCCCTCCAAAATTGATTATGGATGTTTGTCTTTGTTTATAGTGTTATTTAGAAGTTATTATGGATAATGATCAGAAAAAGGGCTAAATAAATAGATGAGATTTAGGATTCTTTTTGAAAAGAAGAAAGGGAAAGTTCTGTGAGAGGTTGTTTTTGTACACTATAAAGATTTTTCAGTTGTATTGGTTTAATAAAATGTTGATTTGCCAGTCAAGGAAGAAAGTAGAGGTGGAGCAACCACACTATGAGAATTCTGGGAAGAGGGAAGGTAGAGAAATAGATGCTTGTCAGATACAGAGAAAACAAAATGAGAATGGTGCAGTGAGAAAGCGTACCAAGCCATGTGGCTAAACATATATAAGCATAAGGGGTTAATTTAAACATTAAGAGCTAGTTAGTAATGTGCCTGAACTATTGGCTCTTCATTTACTATAATATTAAGCCTCTGTGTCAATTATTTCAGAAGAGGCTGCTAGGTATTTGAGAGTTGTAGGCCAGGACAGAAATTTCCAATTACACACACACACACACACACACACACACACACACTTCTAAATATAGCCCACTCCATCTGTATGGTGTTACTGGTATGTCTTCGAGGCTTATCATTTCTTATTGGATAACAAATTGGTATGAACTTGCATGGAGAAGTTTACCTCTTCCACTCTCAGCTTCTGAAGTTATTATGGGATACAATTTCACAGCAAACTCTCTGATCTTGGTATTTCTTTTAATTCAAGTAGGTGATTAAATTTATTTTTATATATTTAATAGTTGGTGATTATACATCATGCACCCCATTTTGTAACTGGGGAGATCATAAGAGTGGGCATGAATCTGAGAGGTCTGATCTTGTTCTTAAAATATCTCTACCCCTTCATCCACAATATTTCCTGTACCTTTGGAGTGGAATTGTTTTGTAGATATCTAAGAAAGGAAATTGCTATATCAATAGGAAATATGTTAAAAATACATTACAGTAAATTTATTATTGAAAAAAATAAGACAGATTATTATGTTATAGTAAGTAATAAACATGGAATGACAGTGTCTCACAAGAAGTCACCCATAATCTTGGTGGCATTGGTGACACTGTTGGACACAGGGAGATTACCTCTAAGGTTCACAGAACATGGCCTTCTGTTTCTTGATTTCTATTTACTTAAAGTCCTTTCTTGGTCTGATACATCTGTTCTTGATTTCTTTCATCACAATAAGCAATAGGTTCCTTTTGGGCATAATTGGAACCCAACATAAATAAATTTCCTAGGTTGTCTTGAATCTAAATGAGAATTAACAACAATAAAAAAAAAATTCCTGTAAGTTACCATGATAGTAATAAAAATCAAAGCTATGATATTTATAAAGAAGAATTAAATTTACTAAGAAAACCTACAGGATACTTCTTGAGGCTAAAGAGTCAGTACTAACATTGTAGTTCTCTAAATATGTGGCAATTTTATTGCATGATACTGATCTATCCACAGACTCTAAGAAAAATAATATCTTTCTTCCATATTGTATGTTTCTAAATATTTACAATTACTAAAGCGGATTTCTTTTTTATTATGCTTTATTGTTTTTTGAAAATCAATATCAAACTTTATATATAAAAGGAAAACTTTCAGAATGGAGAGAAAAACCCCATACAGTAATAAGACTTGTCTTTTCTCTAAAATACATGAAACATAAAAAATAAAATTTAAAGCTCTTCAAGCCAGGTTAGGCTCAACTACAGATAAAGAAAGCACAGTAGGTCACAGCTAATGCCCATGGATGCACTATGGCCACCACAAATTTCTGCTAAGCAACCCTTCTACAGTCAAGCCAGAAAAGTTTTGTTTTGTTTTTTGTGTGCTGTTTTTTTTCCAATTATGAATAAAGTCACATTTTCTATCCATGTATATCCTTATTTAAGGTTCCTTCCACCTCCCACCCCCTCCAGTCACTCTCTCTTCTCCACATCTCCCCATCTCCTCCCCAGCAAGGGCAGGAGGTCCCAAGGTTCCAAGATTGCTCAGTTCAGCATCCACTCCTGGCAGATCCACTTTCCTCACCCCTACATCAAGACTGGGTCAGGTGTTCCTCTAGAGGGAGTGGGATACAAGGTGCCAGTCCATGGTGTTTCAGATATCAAGCTGTTCAGTGGTTATGGTTTGCTGCTTGGACATGACTAAAGCAGATTTCTAAATTAAGATAAAATAGATGACTTCAGTTAGGCCCATAGAGTTTCTCAGCAGGTGATTAGTGTTTCTGTACTGCCAGGCTCACTTCCTAGCTTGAGATTCAATGACATCTGCTTTTGAAATTTAATTCTTCAGGATGATATTATTCTTTAAGTTCAAGTTTGAATCACATTCATGTAGATAGAAAACACTGAAGCAGCTTCCCAGAAAATTCTGTCTCTTCCATTTTTCATTGATCAGAGAAGTTAGTATTTACAGAATTGTGTTCATTTGGCCAATATGGTTCAATTTCAAGACCATTTTAGGGGATATATTTAAGGCAATCATTCAAAGAAAATCAAATCAAATATAGCAAATTTTATGAAATTTTAGTATATCTTTTAAAAGATAGTTTAGGTTTTGACTAGTTAATTATATTAATAGTTAATATTTCAAATTGTTTATGGCTTCATTTTAAAAGATATCTTTTTAATGAGGCAGCTGTGGTACACACCTTTATTTAATCCCAACAATGGGGTGGCAAAGGCAGGTGGGTCTTATGAGTTGGAGACTAGCCTAGTCTACACAGCTATTTATAGGACAGAGAAGACTACATAAACTTTGTCTAAAGAAAAATCAATCAATCTTTTAATCAATATATAATTGAAGAAACAAAAGGAAAAGACAAGGTTGACAGTGATTAAAAGTCATGTCTTTTGGCATTGTATATTTTCCACATTTTGATAATCACAATTTTGATATTCATCAGATAATAAATTAAATGTAAATATAATAAATAGAAGTTTATTATATGATGCAAAAGAATAACATTATTAGTTTGTGGGAAAATATGCTATAATTTAAACAGATATGGAAGAAAAACAATGTAAAATTTGGTATCTAGATGCTTGTTGTTTAAAGAATTTCACAACTAACAATGAAATTAACTAAATAGTAGATGTGAAATACATTTGCATGCTAAGTTTGGCTATAAAGACCCTTTGTTATAATAGTTACTATGTTCTAAATGTATTTACTTATTATTATTTATTATTCTGAATATATAAATTTATTATTTTTTATTATTTATAATAAAATAGCGTATTTCTGATGCTGACTGGTTTGACATTCACTAACTTATTAAACGTAATTACTCCTTATAAGTATGTGAGTGTGTGAGAGAATATGATTGCGTGCATGTATGTGTAGGTATACATGTTATTCACATGTGTCTGAATAACATTGATTGTCATCTTAAGTAGCCACCACCTTTTGTTTTTAGACAGGCTTTGTAATCTCTACCTATCTCATAGTGGCTGGCTGGTCAGTAAGCCCCAGGAATCCATTTCTCTTGGTCTCCCTATAGCCTGTTACCACAATTGGCTTCTCTTTTTCACGTGGGTTTTAAGTATTGAACTAAGGTTCTCATACTTATAATGTAAATGGTTTAATATTTGAGCTATCTACTGAGGCACATTTGTAATGGCTGAGAAAAAATAGATATATTTACAAACCAGATATTACTTATTTACTGAAGGAACCATTCTTACTCCTCTGTATTTTATTTTTGTTCCATTGGGGCATGTAACTTGAAAACTGCATTTTTCAGATTCTAATGCCTTCCAGGTTTTAGTCAGTACAAGCCAATGGGAGAAATCTGAAAGAGTTTTGAATGTAACTAGATAATGAGAACAATATTATCTCTGGCATTAGCATCTAGGAACATGGGCATCAGTGAATGGCAAATTTCCTAATATCTATCCCTCAGAATTTTGTTCTTTGAGTCTTGAATAGTTGTATAAAATCCTGATTTCTAATATTAAGTCTCTTTCTGCTAGAATGACCTAGATGAGTAGCTATTCTGTAAATAAAGCTGTCCCAATGTTTATACCCTAAAAAGGTATAAACAAGACAAAAATTAAATATTAATAACCTCATTGACTGTAATCCCAAGAATAGTGATTTCTAGTCTGGATTGAACTCTGGCCACTCAGAGTAAATGCTAAGATTCATACACATGAGCTCAGTGTTTAGACACCTGTGAAAACTCTGTTCATCATCTTCCCTGTAGCCAAGATAGAACCAACACAATATTTTGCAATATAATATATAGACATTTTCTCCTTGTAAAATGTATCATCATAAACATTCTAAAAACTGGACAAGATGACAGACCCCCATTAAAGTAATGGGATCATAAACATGATGATAATATCAAGTTTAACAGCCTAACTCCCTATGAAAAGTACCATTATTCCTATAATGAAAAATGCTGGTGGTTATGAACTGATAACTCCCTTGCTATCATTTAATTTCTAGGATTTGATTATTTGCATCCCAACAGATTTTAAGGATTGCCAAATAGAGGTTCCAAATTCTGCTTAACATAGACCCTTATAGCTTAGGAAATTTCCTGAAATTTTTCTTAATATACCTAATGAAAGAAATCAAATCCATCATTTGCCAACTGTATACATTTTATACAAAGAAAATTGACACAAAGAAAACTAAAACACTTTAAGCTTCTTGAATTGTAAAATATTAACAGCATATAAATAGCTTAGCAATATAATAATTTTAAAATCAAGGTAGGCTATAAGCTATACTTTCTAATTTATGGAGTTCATGTCTGACTTCATACCAAATATATCAGAGTCCAAGTTTTACATATTACATATAAAAATTTTATATATTTAAAAATTCCATATATTTACTATTGGTTATAAAAATCATATTGCATACTTGAGATATTTAGCAAAATGTAAGAAGACAAATTTAGTATTAAAATGGGATGAAATTTTTAGAATGCCAAAGTTAACAGTTAATAAATTTGACATCAGATCTGTTTTGTACACAATAATATGTAAATTTTGACTCTTAAGCTTCTTTATATTCACAACAACTAATCTCTCATTTTTCATAACTCGGGCATTTCAGAAACCTTTGAAAAATTGCTTGATGTAAGACATAGACTATCAATAAACAATTTGCAGCTTGGGCTGAGAGAACAAATTTATATGACCATCTAACGATTGGCAAGGTTTCATTCTCCTAATCTGAGCTTCTAGAAGGTAAAGAGAAAAAAGAAATTGATTTATCTGTCCACGTCTTTCAAATTAATTCAGAAGGCATACCCTGAGATATTCTTCTGTTAATTTCTCCTCTCATCTGTCCCTTGGAACAGACGTCTTCTGCTTCATCCCTGTCTACCATCTAACAATTTAACAACTGGTCACATTATACCAGGGTTCATAGAGTAACCTAAAAGTTCTTCCAGATGATCCCACAGAAATTTTCTGGTATGTCATTCTGTTTCTCAGAGGGCATTAAATGTTTTGAATATTGTCTTCTAGGATAAGACAAATTGGTTTATTCCACTGATGATCACCACTTTTGTAAGAGGAATGTCCAACTATATATCTGTATCAGGGAAAATGTTATTTTTTCTTCACCTACTCAATATTCTAGCACAGAAATAGGTAAGATGTACCTGCCACCTTAAGTGTGGAAATTTTCAATTAAAATGCTTTCTCTCAGTATTGTTCTATGTGTAGAATATATCTTATAATCCAATAATCATAAAATTTCTATTAAGTATGTACTTGCATTTTTTTTAATTTATAAGAAATGCAAGGGCATTAGCTTTAAAGTAGCCATTTCATAATCCTTTGTTAGACATCCAAACCCTCAGTTATAACCCACTACCGTTATTTATAAAACATAATCACAGTGCAATACATCTAAGCTCATCATTGTAAAGGGACTGGGCATAGTAATTAAAATATTAATTTTAATTAGTATGTCCTAACATTAAATGAATCCTACAGATGCTACAGGGCTATAAAAACTTGTAGTCTGATAATCTAGTCATTGTACATTATTTTTGTTGTTAAACCTCATTTTATTAAACACAAGAAATTTCAATATTCTAAATCAAACAAAAAGTTTCTATTTAATAGGCCAAGGTCTTCACATGGTTTTATGAACCATTCTAAAGATAGCATTGCCATTCTTACAGATGATATGTTTAAAAAAATACAGATTTGATGGTGTCTATTTTAAAACAATTAGTAATGAAAGCAAAGTAAGTTACAGAGAAGGCAATTATCAAGAGGCCCACTGAATCAGAAAAATAATGAAACAGCATAAAAAGCCAGTCATGTCAGTCTTGAGGGCATTTAGTTAGCAAGTATATGTTAATTCTCAAAAATAATTTTATTGCATACATTTGTGATATACAAAAAGATTTAAATATACATCATGTGAATTTAAATAGTTATTTATAATTTAAAACAAGTTGATTTCATATATATTCATAATATCAAATAAAAGGGAAAAACACAATACCTAATATATTCCATGGAAAAACTATTTCAAGTCTTATACTAAAATAAGTGTTTACTTATGGATCCCTTATGACAAAAAATATTTAAAGATATTGAAAAGAACACAATATGTTTTTTCACAATAAAATATGTTTTATTGTGGGAAGTTTCTGAGGAAAATATTCTTTATAATTTATTATAATTTATAATTTTGAATAAAATATCATTGTTTTTAAATATATTAAAAATATATATAACCCCGAAAGTACTTGAAATAAGACCAAAAGGGAGAAGAATAAATGGGTAAAACAAGTAAAGACTTGTCTCAAGGACAGAGAAGAAAAAAATCAAAAACATATTTCAGAGACATGGAGGCATCTTAGCAGGTAAAGTATGTGATTCTCAAATGCTTTGAATGTTACCTTTTAATACTTGCTCTTGAGGCTCAGTGGATTTCTTTGGTATCTGTTCTTATGCTGTCACCATTTTATTTCTAATTTTTAAACTTTGATCTTCACTTTCTGCCTTTCTATTTATTTTGCAAAAGTCTTCTTAATGCTTTTCTTCAAAGAATCTGCCCTTTGTTTCATTGGGGGTTTTGTGTGTTATTTTTGTTGTTGTTTTTTTGTTCCTATTTTATTAATTTCATGACAAATTTTAGATATTTTTTTCTGTCTATTCCTTTTGGGTGTTTGACAGAGTCTTATCTGATAGAAATGTCAAAAGTCATAAATCCATCATAGCTTTAATATTTGTATAATTTGGGGTTATTTAATTGATGGGAAATTGCTTATGGATCATTTATGCCTTCTCCCAAGATTACTAATTTTAAGTTTTCTCAAGAAAGCCCTAGGCATACTATCTCTCCTGCTTCTAGGGGACCCCATTATCTACTTGAAGGTCTTCCTTATACTTTGGAGGTTATAATACACATAAAGACACCAATAGTCTCTTTATGAAGCTGTAAAGTATTTTTGAAACATCTGCCCCTGTACTTAATCAGTAACAAGATATTCAAAACAAAGTAAATTTAAAAGATCAACAAGATTTGGCGAGAATTTAGCTGCAGGTAAGACTACCAGCCTCTTACTAATACTCACTCAGGTGATTACATGGCATATACAGCAACAAAGTTAGATTAGCTGAAGTTACTTCTGCCCTACAAAGGAACTCCTATTAATGGTCATAATTAAAGTAAAAAGATGATTAAAAAGTGAAGTGTTAGGATCTCCCATTCTTAGAAAAAATAGTTCATGCAGAGGCACTGTGATGTCATATGACCAAGGAATAAAGGAATGAAAGAGTTATACATATAAATTCTAAGAATTTATAAGATATATACATTATATTATGCCAGAAATTAAATAATAATTGTTGCAGCTTTGGCCTGAAAATTTTTCTTAGCCATCCTGACCATTAAGAGTTAAAAATACACTGTTCAGGACATGGCAAAATTCCAGAGCTGCCTTGGAGATTTTCTTTCTCTCTAGCATCCTTGAAAGCACAAGGTCTATGAGCCTGAAAGCAGGCTGTCATATGTCTCTAGATTCTTAAAAATTAGGTTATGGGTTTGATGAGTAAAATATAATTGGTAATCAATGATGTCTAACCTTGAGAGAAGATGGTCATAAAAGATACCTCTGTTCTGTCACGGTTTATCAATGATGACTAAACTTATAACCCCATATATGCAAAAAGTTAAACAGATGTTTAGAAACAAAAATGATATGATCTGTGGTTTGAAACACCAAGAATATATCTCTTCTAACTGAGTTATGTGTAAATAAAGAAGCACTCTGTTAATCAGTCATGGCTGTAAGATCCTCCTGACTGTCCTGCCTGACTTAATTCTTCCTTCTCCCTGTCTCTGTCTCCTCCTTTCTGGAACTTGTCATTCACTGGGGCAGGATTCTGGAAGCTGTTGTTTCTTTTTTTGTTGTTGTTGTAGAGCTTTCATGTGTGCTATTAAGATACTACTATGATATCTCTACATTTTTTATATACACAATGCTATGAGCTTGCTTCTTGGAACTGTCTGTATTATGTCAAATAAGTCTGAATATATTGTGTTTTCCTTTTTATTCAATTCTAAATGCTTTCCTTAATTTCTGTCTTGACATTATTCATACAATAGTGAGCTGTTCAGTTTCCGTGAGTTTGTAAGTTTTCTGTTGTTGTTGAAGTCCAGCTTTAATACATAGTGGTCAGTTAGGATGTAGAATATTATTTCAGTTTTCTTGTATCTGTTGATAGTTGTTCGGTGTCCAACTATGTGGCCAGTTTTTGATAATGTTGCATGAGATGCTGAGAAGAAGATACATTCTTTTTGTTTGGATGAAATGTTTTGTAAATATGTTAGGTAAATGTGTTTTATGGTGTCATTTATCTCCAGTATTTATCTATTTAGCTTTTGTTTATATAATGTGTCTATTAGTGAAAGTTGGGTATTGACAGAGCCTATTATCACTTTGGTGGAGTCAATATGTGATTTTAACTATAGTAATGTTTCTTCATGAATGGCGGCACCTTTGAGTTTGGTGCATAGATGATAAGAATTGCAATATCCTCTTCTTGAATTTTTTCTTTGATGTGTGTATAATATCTTTCCTTATTTCTTTTGACATTGTGATTTGATGTCCATTTTATCAGATATTATAACAGCTATACTAGCTAAAGTCTTGAGTCCGTTTGTTTAAACTATCTTTTTATATTTTTTTTACCCTATTCTAATGACTATCTTTGAAGCTAAGGTATGTTTTGTGTATACAGCAGAAAGTTGGATCCTATTTCCAAATACAATCTGTATCTTTTTATCTAGGAATCACATCCATTAAAGTAGATAATCAGCAGGGTTTGTTGATTACAAATATTTTGTTGTGGTGGTATGAGATTCTCCTCGTCTTTTGATTTGCTGGTCTGAATTTTCTTATTCATTGTATTTTCTTAGGTGTGGTTAATCTCTTCAAGTTGAAGTTTTTCTTCTAGCAACTTCGATAGAGCTGTATTTGTAGATAGATGCTGCTTAAATTTGGGTTTTGTCATACAATGTGGGATATTTTTTCCATTCAGTGTAACTGAAAGTTTTACTGGGTACAATAGTCTAGGCTGGCATTTGTGGTCTCTCAGAGTTTGTGAAAGATCTGTCAAGATCCTTGTGACTTTTAGAGTTTCCATTGAAAAGTCAGGTGTTATTCTAATATTTGCTCCTTTACTTGTTATTTTTCTTTTTCCCTTACAGGTTTTTAATATTATTTCCTTATTCTATATGTTTATTGTTTTGATTATTATGTGCCAAGGGAAATTTCTTTTCTGGGACAATCTATTTGATATGCTGTATTCTTCTTATAATGTGTTAGATCCCACCTCCTTTAGGCTGGGGAATTTTTTTTTTATGGTTTTGTTGAAAATGTTTTCTCTATTTTTGACCTGGGTTTTTTCTCCTTCTATTCCTATTATTTATAAATTTGGCATGTTCAAAATGCCCCAGATTTCCTGGATGTTTTGTGCCTACAACATTTTAGATTTAACATTATCCTTTCCTGAAGTATCCATTTCTTTTGTCTTGGCTTTAATGCCTGAGATTCTGTCTTTCACCTTTTTAATTTTGTTTCCAATGTTTGTCTCAATGGTTCCTGTTTGAGTTCCTATATTTTTTTCTTTTCTTGTTTTCCCTCAGTTTAAGATTTCTTTTTTCCCCAACTTTATGCCTTGAACTGTTTCTTTAATTCATTATACGATTTGTGTTTTTATGTATTTTACTAAAGGATTTCTTCAAATCCTCTTAAAACATCTTGAGCATATTCATAATAGATATGTTTATAATAGATATTTTGCAATCCTTGTCTTGTGTTTCAGCTATATTGCATTTCTCAGGTCCTTATATGGTAGCATTCCTGGGCTCTAGTGAAGACATAGTGTCCTGGTAGCATTCCTGGGCTCTAGCAAAGACATATTGTCCTGGTAGTTATTGAGTTATTGATTTTGTGTGTGTGTGTGTGTGTGTGTATGTGTGTGTTTGTGTGTGTGTTTCATTTATTTGTTTGTTCACATATAGCTATTTGAATTTAAGTAACTGTAATTTTAGGTGATAATATTTGATTTTGTCTTTGATATATGGAAGTCCCATTTCTGTTTCTGTTGTCCTTTCTGGTCCTTTGGATTCTACGGTGTCTGTGAGTTGCTGGTAAGAAAGCTTCTAATATCTTACCAGGTGTGGTCACTGGGAGTCCGAGGTAGAATTTGTTCCTAGATATTGGAATGGTAATGATCTAGAAGAAGGGTACTGAGAGCATCCACAGGTGGGAGGAAAGCTGAATGTACAACCTGGATCTGTATAAAACACCTCTTGGTAGCAGGTGGTCTACTACAGAGATGGAGTTAAGACTGGGGGTTAGAATTAGTGGATAAAAGGGATAGTGAATATTACCTACATGATTCATTGCCTGTGCATTTCCAGAGAATACCAAAGGGAGTTTAAGCCTGAGGCAAAAGAATGGTGTGATGGAGGAAGGCTATGGGAAGATTTGTGTGATCTTAAGTGGATGGGAGCAGAAGATGAGGTCACAACAGGTGGTCTGTTACAGAGTTGGAGATAAAACTAAGGGATTTGAATGTTAGGAGACAGAGGTGGCATCACCTACATGATTCCTTAGCCAGTGTAGAAAAAGTATTTTTAATACCTGAATATTTGGATACTTTAAAATATTTTAATGAAATGCATGCTTCCTGCTTTATCTTCTCATTATTTCTCCTTAGCAATACAGTTATCACTAAATACATTCTATGATGTTTTAAAAAGTACAGAAACATTTTAAATTTTTGTTATGATTGGGTAGTATTCGGCAGATATTTTAAAGAAATCATTTTTTGCAAAGACTATATTTTTCAAAAAGACATCATACTTTTTGAAAATGATCCATAGCAATAATATTCTAGCTTAATTACAAAAAAGTCATATACTGTTAGTGCTAAAACCAATTGAAATACATTTTGTCAATATTCTTCCTTCATTAGCATGTATTTATTTTATTTCTGTATGTTATATGAATTTCCTTCATTGACACTCCAATACCACTGACATTAATGAGTAACTTACTAATAATTTGATGTTTTTCCTATTGGATGCTATAGATTGCTTTGAATGATACTATATATTTTCATCATTCTTATTTTTGCAAAATTTCTGAAGAACATCTTAATAGTCTACAGAAGAAAGTTTCAAAATGACTTGCTTAAAAACTCCTGCATTTCACCCCAAATTCTCCTAATTCCTGTGATAAGATAAGCTGAAGTTTGATCCTCCATTCAGAATGCAGCAGCATACTTGATATCTTTAAAACCATAAGCCCAGGTATCTAGTTTTTTTCTTCATTTATTTAAGCAATTAAATCTAAAGTCTCTATGGTTCTTTGTCCATATAATACATCTATTTGAATTGGTATTTGCATCTTGAATGACAAGCTGCTGGTATCTGCAGTTCTTTATCTAGGAGATTTTTTTTAAAAAATCCTCTAGTTCTATAGTGCTTAAAGAAAGAAAATCTCGTTTGCTATTATGTTTAATCCCTTGTGTCTTTCAAGAGTAAGAATACAATATAATTAATTTGTAACTTATGTTGTCAACCTATAGCTTCGATTTCAGACCTTGTTTGGTCATATAGTCCATGAGTGTGATTGGCACAGTTGTCTCCCAACTTACTACCATTTTTTTCTTCAAGCTATATGATTTTAAGGATAAATAGTAAGAAAAGAACCAAGAGGAATTGGCAACAGTCATAACATCATACTTTGTCTGTAGAATATCTCTTTTTTGTGATGAGCACTGTACTTAAGTGCTCATGCCGATGTCTGGAGTACATCATTCAAACTGTAACCGGAGTCAAGGCATCTTGTATCTACATCCTCTTTATAATCAGAACCTTGACTAATTTTCCAAATGATGTGTAATCACTCGTCCTTGGCATATGACTCAGAGTCCAATTATGAACTATGAACCATTCATTCAATATCTTATTTCCTGCTAGTTGAGTTTTCAAATAGATTTTCTCTAGCTTTTCACCAGTTCTGTGTAACTTGGAATTTGTCTGGTAGATAAGCTTTACAGATATTTGTAAAAAATATCAAATCAAAACTTAATGTGTTTTCTCCTATCCATTTTACTTTTAATGCCCTTTTATTTCTATTCATGGGCTTAGGGTCTTCTCATTCTTTACATTAGTTCATTTCACTTCTTGTGAAGATCACACAGAAAATATCACACACTATGATACACACCATAGTATTATGATAGGTATTTTGCAAGTCATATTTGTATACTAGCTTATCAGCCTGAAGACAGCAAACTAGTTCAACTTAAGATTATGATCCCAAGGATGACCATAATTAGTAAGTACATAGCAACTGACAATTTTATAACAAGTATTATAATCCCAAGTTTAGAATTATTTATATTAACAATAGAATAATGAATGATTATTACAACACAGACGTTAAAAACTAACAGTTCAGAGACATTATAGATCTATACTTGTTGCAAAATATTATATTTGCTCTTAATTACCTTATTTATCTGTTCTGTTTTTCTTTATCTACAAAATGAAGAAAATGAATGTCTCTTATCAGACTGAATTAATGACTATATAAAGTGATAATTAGAATGCAATAATTCATTAAATGGAAATGTTGATAGTGATATGAAATTCAATACCTATTAATCATACTATTGAGATATGTTGACTCTACTAATTGACCTTAAGTAATTAATTAATCAGATCAATAATGCAAGTATTGAGAAAATGATCAGCCACTTTTATCATATTCATAAAATTAAGAAATATAGAATCTACCTAACTTTGTGAGCCACCATGTGGATGCTGGGAATTGAACTCAGGTCCTCTGGAATAGCAGTCAGTGTTCTTAACCTCTGAGCCATCTCTCCAGCCCCCAGAATCTACCTAACTTTGTAACATCCAGATTTCTACAAGCTTTGCAAATGGATCAAAGTTTATATTCTTTGAGTTTCCAAGTATTCTATTTATTTGTAAATTACTCTTGTATTATCAACTCACAACTTTCTTTGAACGTATTTAAGAGTTTGCTATATTGCTCTAATTGGATTAACATAGTCACTTTGATTTCTAAAGTTTGTACATTTTACTATTCAATAACATTGTCCAGTCAAATATCTTTCCTTCATCTTTAACTCCATCTGTAAAGTGAGCATACCAGTCTACCTCTCAGAACCTTTCTAAGCATCAAATGAGACTAAATATGTCTATGATGCTCAGCACTCAAAGGTCTATATAAAAATAAGCTGCCATCCATCACTGTTTATTTACCTTACTTATTTTGTTAGTTTCTTCTTTGCATTGCAGCTTTCAAAGACCCCAGTTGTGGAACTTTAGATGCTTATCCTCTCTCTTGTAATAGAGCATTTCCCTGAACACTCTCACCTGGATCTTCTGCTAAGGTGGTACAGATTTTCCTACTGCTTTGCATTTGTGAGATAGAGATATTGGTGTCAGATATCAGATAGTGAATTAATTGGTATTTTTTGAGCCTTCAAAGAGTATCATAGAACATTATAAAGGAAGGATGAAAAGTATCATCAAATGAGTGTGTCTACAGGAAACAGAAGATTACAGGTGTGAGGGAAACAGTCCTAGCTTCTATAGTTGATAAAGAAGTTACCCTGTTTAAAAGAGGTACCTGTTGCTAAACTAAGAATGACTTTGTTCATATGATACCTCAGGCTCAGTGTTGATACATAGGCTGGTATTACAAAACAAGTCCTAAAAATAGTATTTTTAAATGTGAAATCCTGATTCTAAAATACTGAGAATTAGTTCAATTTATTCAGTCATTGAGGTCAGAGTATAATTCAGTGGTTGAGTATGTGCTTAGCATATTTTATTTTCCATACCAAAAATATATAAATCCTGAACATAAAATTTATTGCTATTTACTGCAAATTCTGATTTACATAGGAAGAACATTATTGCAATGTACTGTTCTGTCTACAACTTCTACCTTGGCCATCCTCTAATTTTCATATTCCCTCCCCATAAATAATAAACATAATTATAAGGTAGTATCACAATTGACTGTCAATGGGTTTGTCTCTCAGTTCTTGTCTTAATAGAAGTTACATTTTAACTATTGTTCTTTTTGTTTTATGAATGTTCAGAAGAGCTTTGAGACAGCATTTGGCACACTAAACTGTCAGAAGATGTTGGCTATGCACATGCCTTACCTCCATCTTCATCTCCTTTTGTAAAATTTGATGGAGACCAAGTAGTATAACTATGAGCATGGGCTTCAGTATGTTACTTTGTCTTTATAGTTCAGTTAACTCATTTGTATATGGAAATTATGATAGTTATATCCTAGGATTTGTATATAGAATAAGCAATGCTACAGCTGTTCTTGGTTGTCAACTTGAATTTGGAATTAACTAAAATCAAAGCAGATTGGCACAACATCTGAGGGGATTTTTTTGGTTGAATTATTTGAAGTGGGAAGACTCATCCTAAATATGTATCTTTTGAGGTGGGAATATGAACCTTAAATTTGAGTTACAATATTTGTGGCCTATCTATATAAAGGATGGAGAAATAGAAAGTGAATTCTTTTTTTTCTTCTTTTGCTTGTTTGCTCCCACTCTTGCTTATAAGTTCTTCACTGGTATTAAAGCCTACTTCTTTAGGATTCCAGTACATAATGAAGACCAGCTGACACATCCAGTGTTGTGAACTGAACAACTACTAGATTCTTAGATCTTCACTTTGTAGACAGTCATTGTTTGACTTGCTGGATCACTGCCTGTAAATGGCTCAAATAAATCACACTTTGTATACACAAACACACACATACACACACACACATATACATATATATGTGAGAGAGACATTAATAGCATAGCTTCTCAAAAAGTTTGTATTGATCCATGTCATTTAATTTCTAACTCATATTCATTATTCATTTTATCTTCCCACATAAAATTGGATATCATCAATAACACATTTTTTATGAACTAGTAGATACAATTTATTTGGACTATGGAACCTATGAACCTATTAGTAAATGTACTGAAACTCAAGGTTGGATGCAAGTCTCTGTGGTTAAGAGCACTTTCTGCTCTTCCATAGGATTGGAGTTTAATTTCCCACTTAAATAAAGTGTGCAACTCCAGCTTCAAGGAATATAATACCTTCTCCTGGCCTCTGTAGACACCCATACATATGTGGCATAGGCACAAAGAGAAGAAAAAAGAAAATTGCTATTTAAAAATCCTGGAATTAAAAATACATTCTCATGAATCACACTTATGAAATCATTCAAATTGCTGTATTATCTCATTAATCTAGCACATGATAAAAATTTTATCCTAAGCCTTGAGGAAATAAAATACAACAATCATTTGTCTTCTGAGGGAAGATTGGGAGTTGACGAGTATAAACATTATCACCATTTATATTATATTTTTGTAGCACCAGACTGAATTTTATGGCAAATGCAAATTTATAATTATTTTAGAGGGTAAGTAAGGGTTTTTGCAGGCCCGGCACTTAAACCTGTACTAATTCCCCTGCTGCCTTTGTACCCCAGTGCTGAGATTCCCAACACGAAGTATAATAGTCCCATTCTAAAGACTTAGCATTATGTTTACATTTCGGGTGTTTTTATTAAGTTTTTGAAATGACATGAGGAGGAATCCCAAACAGACATTCTTTACCACTTCTGTTGAAATAAAACTTTGCCGAAGAAAAACTGAACTAACATTTACCAAGCATTCTATATATATATCAGATCACTTGTGAGATACATTATGAAAGTTTATTGTAACCTTTACGAAAAGCCCAATTCACTATCCCTATTTGGCAGAAGATAAACTGAAGCCAAGGAAGTCACATGAATGATTCAAACACCTAGTAGTTAAGGACCTAGTATGCATCCACGTCCAAAGTCTATCATGAACTTGGCTATGTTTTTTGGTTGATACATTACTAGAAAATTTAATTGACTAATAATGTATGAAAATGTGCATTACTGAAAATATTTATGAGTTAAATACAAAACAATAATTCACCTTTACTTACCAAAAAGTTCATTGATCTGCTTAAATTAGATATGGTTCACCTGTTTAAAACACTGAGAAATGACAAATAATCAGAAGATTTGATACATACAAAAATAAAAATAATAATCATTGATACACAAGTCAAATATAGATCTTCTTTTATCAAAAACAGTGAGTTCCATTTCAGTGATTAAAACATAAAAATTACAAGGTTTCTGGCAGTGGTGTGGGATGACAATATATTTAGTCATGTCCACAACCCTGAAAACTAACTTCATTACTTCTCAATAGAAGTTCTGTTGTTCTTCAAAGAACTGGCTTTTGGCTTTTGGCTTTTGGCCAAATCTCAAGTTCTGCCTCATCTCTGTAACAAAGCTCAACTTGAGGCTTTACTTGACTTCAGTAAGTCACGCTCTCTGCTGCTTTTGGATATTTTCTAATATTGCCATTATTTTCCTCTATTTTAGCTGAGTAAAAGAGCCTCATCCTTCAAGCTACCTCACACTAAATATCATTAGCAAGAAAAACTTCCAGAAGCTTCAAAATCAATGTCAGTTTCTGAGTTATGTGGCTCTGTAACTGGTGAACTCCTCCTAGCCTAATCTTCTACTTGCTCTGTGGTGATTACTAAATTTTCCTTTCTCCTTACTGAGATTCTTAATTTATTCATTGACTTCTGCAGGGTAAAAAGCATTTTGCTTGACTTCCAAGGGATTTTACATCATTTTGTAAAAGGCCTACCATAAGGTTTGGGAAATAGCTCAGTCAGTAATATGTTTACCAAGCATACATGAAGGCCTGACCTTAAGCTACAAAGCACATGCTGTAAGATAGTTGTATGGTGATAAGCACTTTTAATTCCAGTGATACAGAGGCAAAATCAGGTGAACCCTTGTGGCAACAGCACCTAGATAGCTTGATGAATTCCAGGCTATTAAGAAAAACAAATAATATTGCACCTTGAAATGATACAACTTTTTGTTCTCTGAATTCCATGTATGTGCTTATATGTGAACAAATGTCTCACAAACATGTGCACTTATTTATACACACATGTACACTACAGAATAAATACTGAACACAGACAGTATACATTCATGTATGTATGAGTGTATTTTAGTATACAAACAATTAGCCATGTCTTGGCTTCACAAAAAAACTGATATATATATATATATATAGCCATTTATATATATATATATATCATTAAGGTATGGCTATGGTTGCTAAAGACAGGTTTATTCTAGCTAATAAACATGTAAACAAAAATCAAGATAAAACTGTTACTTTAGAAAAATAATGATTAGGCCAAAAAGGTAGGATAGCAGAGTCAGATAACATGCCTATTTACATTATCAAAAGTCTGTATTCAGTGGACACCTTATCAAGCTACTGGGTACTAGTAATTAAGTAGAGATGGGACAGAACAAAATACCTACTCTCAGAGAGAGTGCATTATGATCCAGGGAAATAAAACTCCTTTATTAGAGGAAAGCAAGAAACTGATAGTCAATGCTAAATCAGACAGATGAGCTGCTCAAAGTGAAAGAAAAAAATAAATTCCTCAAATAAGCTTGGATTGATCACTCCTTGCCCTGCAATTCCTTTAAGATACAACATTATGACTATCTCCATATCAAGGGTAACTGTTTCAGGATACAGACTTCTGTTGTTTTCATATATTCCTCACAGTGGATAATCACTGATCAGTTAAATACACTTATATAAGCTATAACTAAGGTTTGTGAAAAGGACTCTTCAGAAATGGCAATATTCTATTTAGTTCATTGGTATTCATTTTATGGTCTCAAAATGAAAAAATAAAATATTGCATCGTATTGTATGCAAATTCTGAATCCATTCAAAGCAACACAAAAGATATCTTCATTTTTTTTCTGGGTAACTTCATTTTATTTTCTTCTTTTTTCTTTTTTTATTATGACTAAAGAAGTCACACTTTCTATCCTTCTATATCCTTATTCAAGGTCCCTTCCCCCTCTCACCACATCAGGTCATTCTCTCTTCTCCACATATCCCCATACAGCCCATGGGCAGGCGGTCCCAAGGTCCCACTGTCCCAATATTGCTTAGTTCAGCCTCCAGTCCTGGCAGATCCAGTTTTCTACCCCCAACCACAAGACTGAGTCAGGTGTTCCTCTAGGGGGAGTGGGATCCAAGGAGTCAGTCCAAGGTGTTTCTGATCCCAGGCTGTTCAGTGGTTGTGGTTTCAGCTTGGGTGTGCTTTGATTTTTGTTTGTTGGTTTGTTTTTGTTTTTACACACATCTGTGTACTATGTAAAAGAAAGCAATTTTGTTTCTATTTAGCACACTGACATTCAGAACTACAACTCAAGGTTTTCTGCAGATATTGTTTTAGTTCTTCAATTAGACTGCATCTCTATCACATGTAAGATTATGTAGTATCCCTGATCATTTCTTCAATGGTCTGTGGGTTTCATGTTTTCTGATGATTTCTAGAAGCTGAAACATGTGATGGTGCGCCAAAAAAGCAAAGGACTATAATTTCTCTATGCATATGTGACTCTTCCAAACAACATAGTGTTTCAAAGTTAAAGAAGAAATGAGTTCAATAGCTTTTTTAAAAACTCACTAATGATTTAAATCTCATTTCCTGAATAAAAAAGATGGCTCTGAGGTTAAAAGTGCTTGTCACCCAGCCTGAAGACCTGAGTGCCATCCCAGAAGCCACATGGCAAAAGGAAAAAAAATTGTTTCTGACTTCCTTTTTGTGTGTATTCATTTCTTCACACACACTAAAATAGGTAAGTAAATAAATGTTAAAAAAGAAGCTTAATATCTAACTTTTTTCAGCCTTTCCCAAACTTCCGAGACAGACTTAGTGATTATATGCTTTGTACCCTTACAGCTCTCTATGGAAACATCTAAATGCTTTTAGCACAGAATTGACCTGTCACTGAGTTTTACTTTTGTCTAGCTTCTTAGAAACAGACTTCTGTACATTGTCCTTTACTCCTGACAAATACTTGTCACACATTAGGTCCCAAATTTCTTTCATGCAAGCCAACTATAGATTACTTAAGCTTATTTTTAATTCAATGCATTTGTCTAATTTTAAAGCATCTTTTTTATTAGTGATCTAAAATGCTGGCTTTCTGACATTGGTAATCTTAATATCATCTAAATATCAATCAGATATATTCATTTTGTGGGAATTATTTTTAAAGGAGAATACAACAAATTTATAAAATTAAATTTTATTAATTTAATTTAAAAGTATGAGCCCAAGGCCACTGGAGAATATGGTACAAGTTTAAAGAGTGCATTAGCATGTATCAAATGTTTCTCTTGAAACATTTTCTCTCATTTTTATACAGTTTATGGGTCTGGTATCTTCATTATTCAATTGACCTGATTTTCGTTTTTAGTCTGACCTCAAAATATGATTATAAAACAGTTATAGCCTTCTCTAAGGTACACGGATTTTTATTAGCTTTATATGGTATCTACACAGCATGTAGAGAAAAATACAATATCATAATTCAGATAGATTTTTACCTCACTCTGACAAGACCACTAAACTGAGGATGCAGTTTAATATAGACAAACATGAAACACTGAGACAATGGACCAAAACACAGAGCCCTCATTAAGCAGTAGCAATTTAATGTAATGATTGACAAAATGATTTAAGTATTATTGCATGATAATTCCAGAAGCTAGAAGTTCTGAACTATTTGCTAGCTAAGCAAAAGGATTATATATTGCACAAAATATAATTCAGATTGCAGAGCTAAAATAATGTGAAAATGACAGCAGTAATATACCTGAAAATCTGACTGTAGTTGCCATCATTTCACGACAGCCATGTGAAAATAATCAATTTTAAGTTGGTTGGGTACTGGCAACTAAGGCAGATAAATGCATTTAAGTAAGATATTTCCCTGCTTCTGTGAACATGAAACATTTAAGTTGCTTAAAAAATAATAAGCATGCTCTATTTTTTTGTATCATTGCCCTTTTTGCAGTCTTTTTATCTTAATCTCATTTGCTCTCCTAGGAAAGTTGTGAGAAAGCTCAGAAGAAAAAGAATTTTCAAAATGCACTAAAGCAATAAGAGAACAAAAGGAGATTAAGGGGATATAAATTGGAAAAGAAAAACTGAAACTATCTCTATTTACAGATGGTATGATTGTATATATAAGTGACCCACAAAATTCTTCCAAGGAACTGCTACAGCTCATAAACACCTTCAGCAATGTAGCAGGATACAAGATTAACTAAAAGAAATCAGTAGCCCTCCTATATACTAAAGATAAAAGGGCTGAAAAAGAAATAAGGGAAACATAAGCCTTTATAATAGCTGCAAATAGTATTAAATACCTTGGAGTAACTATAACCAAAGAAGTAACAGATCTATTTGACAAAATTTTTAAAGCACTGAAGAAAGAAATTGAAGAGGATATCAGAAAATGAAAAGCTCTCCCATGTTCCTGGATAGGTAGGATTAACAGAGTAAAAATGGCAATTCTACCAAAAGCAATCTACAAATTCAATGCACTGCCTATCAAAATCTCAACACAATATTTTTTGGACCTTCAAAGAACAATACTTGGCCGTGGTGGATGATATCTTTTATACATTGTTGTATACCGTTTGCCAAAATTTTGTTGAGAATTTTCACATCTATATTCATGAGGGAAATTGATCTGTACTTCTCCTTCTATGTTGTGTCTTTGAGTGGCTTGGGTGTTAGGGTAATTGTGGCCTCATAAAAGGAATTTGGCAATATTCCTTCAGTTTCTACTGTGTGAAATAGTTTGAGGAGTAATGGTAGTAATTCTTCTTTGAATGTCTGGTAGAATTTGGCACTAAAACCATTTGGACCATGGCTTTTATTTTTGGGGAGGTTTTTAATGACAACTTCAATTTCCATAAGGATTATAGGCCTGTTTAGGTAATTAATCTGATCTTCATTTAATTTTAGTAGATGGTACCTGTCCAGAAAGGTGTCCATTTCTTCTAGGTTTTCCATTTTTGTGGAATACAGATTTTCAAAATATGATCTGAAAATTCTCTGTATTTCCTGGGGGTCTGTTGTTATGTCCCCCTTTTCATTTCTGATTTTGTTGATTTGAACACTCTCTCTCTGTTTTTTGATTAGTTTGGCTAAGGGCTTATCTATCTTGTTGACTTTCTCAAAGAACCAACTCTTTGTTTCATTGATTCTTTGTATTGTTCTTTTTGCTTCAATTGTATTGATTTCAGCTCTAAGTTTGACTATTTGCTGCCATCTACTCCTTCTATATGTGTTCGCTTCAAATTGTTCTAAGGCTTTAAGCTGAGCTGTTAGGTCTCTAGTGTGGGATTTCTCTAGGTTTTTCATATAGGCATCTAGCGCTATGAATTTTCCTCTTAAGACGGCTTTCATTGTGTCCCACAAGTTTGGATATGTTGTGGATTCATTTTCATTAAATTCTAGGAAGACTTTAATTTCTTTCTTAATTTCTTCCTTGACCCAGAGATGGTTCAGCTGAGTGATGTTTAGTTTCCATGAGTTGGTAGGCTTTCTTTGGGTTTTGATGTTGTTGAACTCTAACTTTACGCCCTGGTGGCCCAACATGTTACAAGGAATTATTTCCATTTTTTTTTGCATCTGTTGATATTTGCTTTATGACCAATTATGTGGTCAATTTTGGAGAAAGTTCCATGAGGAGCTGAGAAATATGTATATTCCTTTGCAATTGGGTAAAAGCTTCTGTAGAAATCTATTAAATCCATTTGCATCATAACCTCTTTTAGACTCCTTATTTCTCTGTTGAGACTCTGTCTGGTTGATCTATCCACGGTTGAAAGTGGGGTGTTGAAGTCTACTACTATTAGGGTGTAAGAATTGATGTGGAATTCGAGCTTTAGCAGTGTTTCTTTTTCATAAGTAGGTACCCTTATATTAGGGGCATAAATATTTAAGATTGAAATATCCTCTTGACCAATTTTTTCTGTGATGAATAATTAATGATCATCTTGGTCCTTTTTAATTGCTTTTAGCTTAAAGTCTACTTTGTTAGATATTAGGATTGCAACCCCCACTTGTTTCTTAGGACCATTTGACTGGAAAATCTTTTCCCAACCCTTTACTCTAAGCCTGTGTCTGTCTTTGTGGTTGAGGTGTGCTTCTTGTAGGCAACAGAAGGATGGCTTCTGTTGTTGTATTCTTCTTGTTAATGTGTGACCTTTTATAGGAGAGTTCAGTCCATTGATATTAAGGGAAATTAGTAACCATCG
>PVIH01021733.1:0-28953 GCA_004025045.1 Sigmodon hispidus | reverse complement strand
CACTTCCTTCCAGTTATGCCAACACCATTTGTTAAATAAACTATCTTTTTTCCATTGAATGTTTTGGGCCTCTTTGTCAAAAATCAGGTGTTCATAGGTTTTTGGGTTAATGTCTGGATCCTCAATTCTATTCCATTGGTCCACAAGTCTGTTTTTATGCCAGTACCAGGCTGTTTTTATTACTGTAGCTCTATAGTATTGTTTTGTTCAACTTAAATGTTATGCTTTTGTTTCTTATTGTATTTTATTATGTTACATTTTATTGATATCACTGAGCAGCCTGTTCTTCTCTAATGAGAGACTGAAAAGGAGTGCATCTAGATGGGAAAGGAGATGGGAAGAAACTGGGAGGAGTAGAGAGAAAAGAAGCTATAACCAGGATATATTGTATAAAAAAGAATATTTTTAATAAAAAGGGAAAATAAAAACAATATAGCATACTGTAAAAATAAATATACAATAACAAAATAAAATAATTTTTAAAATATGAAACATATTTTAGCAAACAAGCTGTCACAAAAATACATTTACAAGTGATAAGCAAATCTAATGAGTTTTAAAGGACAAATATTTACTTAAGACAAAGTTTACATATTTTTATATTATACACACATATACACACACACATTTAAACCCTAAGTTCCTAAGAACACATTCATTTTAACACTCTTAAATCTGGAAGCATTAACAATTACAATACTGTATACTTGGATTGGAAGTAATTTTTATTGTGCACTTGACTCCGAGAGAAAGAAGAGAAAAATAAATGAACAGGAAACAAAATATGTCATATTAGGAAATCTGTTTCAGACTTGTACTACTGATATGGTAGACAAATTCAGGGCTCTGGGCATAGTAATTATACATTTTATGTAGATAGACAAAGGCATGGAATCATGTTGTGGAACACTGAAACAAAATGGCACCCATTGGGAGGGGCACTATTAGGAGGTGTGGTCTAGCTGCAGTAGGTGGGGCTTTGTTGAAGGAAGTATGTCACTGTGCCCCCCCCTCCCGCCCAGTGAGGTCTCCTATGCTCAAGCTTCTGCTTCTGCTGCCTGTAGATTAAGATGTAGAAACTCTCAGCACACCTCTTGCCATGATGTTAGTGGACTAAACTTCTGAAATTGTAAGCCAACACAGTTTAAATGTTCTCCTTTATAAAAGTTGCAGTGGTCATGGTTATGCTGTCTCTTCACCACAATAAGAACCTTAAGAAACCTATGAAATAGGAAATTGAGTATTAAGCAGTTTTATTATAGGCAATAGGGATTTAACAAAATGTATCTTCACTGTGTTAAAAAAAAAAAAAAGGTGAGAACTTTTTCTGACTGCCTAGTTGGGAAAAACTAAAAGCTTCTACTGGGAAACTTTTTTCTTAATTTTTTTTTATTTAAAAGTTTTGTTTTAACACACCCACAACACCACTGTTCTTCCTCCCTCCCCTCTTCTCAGTCATCCCTCAGCTTCCCCTCTTCCCCTCACCCCATCCCCTCATCTATTCTTCCCCTCACCCTTACTCCTCTCATCCCATTCTGGGAGTAAGGACCCCTAGAAAGTCAATGCAGTCTGGCATATCCAGCTGAGGTAGGTTCAAGCCCCTCCCCCCAGTATCAAGGCTGAGAAAAGTTTCCTCTGTAGACAATGGCTACTAAGAAGCCAGTTCATGCACTAGAAATGAATTCTGGTCCTACTACAAGAAGACCCCATAAACTGTCTAAGCCATTCAACTGTTATCCACATCAGATGGCGAAGTTCAGTTCCATGCAGGTTCCTCAGAGATCAATTCAGAGTCAGCTCAGGTCAACTGTCTCTGTGGGTTCCTCATCATGCTCTTGACCCCTTTGCTCATATAATCTGCCTTCTCTTTCTTTGACTGAACAGGGAGCTTAGCCCAGTGCTTAGCTGTGAATCTTTGCATTTGCTGCCATCAGTTGCTGATGAAGGTTCTTTAATGACAATTAGGGTGATCATCAATTTGGTTATAGGGGACAGTCACTTTAGGCACCCTCTCCACTATTGCTTGGACTCTTACCTGAGGTCATCTTTGTGAGTTCTTGTGTATTATCCTAGCATGAAGTTTCTTTCTAATCTCACAATGGCTCACTCTATCAAGGTAGCTATTTCATTGTTCTCCCTCTCTGTCCCTCCCCTAACTCAACTATGCCATTCCCTCATGTTCTCTTCTCACCTCCCCTTACCCATTACCCCCCCCTCCCCGTGATCCTAATTTACTCAGGAGATCTTATTTATTTCCCCTTCCCAGGGGAATCCATGGATGTTTCTCTTAGGTTCTTCCTTGTTACCCAGCTGTTCAAGGGTTGTGAATTGTAGCCTGGGTCTGCTGTATGTCTAAAATCAACTATGAGTGAGTACACACCATGTTTGTCTTTTTGGGTCTGTGTTACCTCACTCAGAATGATTTTTTTCCTAGTTCCATTCACTTGCCTGAAAATTTTATGTCTGTTATTTATATTTACTGCTATGTAGCAATTCATTGTGTAAATGTGCCACATGTTGGTTTTGTGTGTGAGAAGATATACACACTACCAAGGCCACACAAGGGTTTATTTAAGAGAATTCCCAGGTGGGTACAGAAACAGAGAAGCAAGACAGAAGGAGATAAGGAGAGAGGGACCAAAACGTGCGTGGCTCTTTTAAGAGAAGGGGTGTGTAGTCACGTTTAGGGCGGGCCTCCATATGCATTATTCATCCAGGGAGGTGCTTCTGTACAGTGCTGCAAGGTTTATGCAGCCACACCCATTCAACCTGAGCTGAGTTGGCTCAACTATGCTGAGTGCCAGGAATCCTTACACCACACTTTTTATAAAAAACATTCTTCAGTTGAGGGGTATCTAAGTTGTTCCTAGTTTCTGTCTATTATGAATAATGTTAATATGAATATACTTGAGATAATGTTCTTGGGGTAAGAATGTTTATCCTTTGGGTATATGCCCAAGTACAGAATTGCTGGATAATTTGGTAGACTGATTCCTGGTTTTCTGAGAAATTGCCATACTGATTTTCAAAGTGGCTGTACAAGTTTACATTCCCACCAGCAATGGAGAAGTGTTCCCATTACTCTGCAACCCCCCCCCCCCGCCCCGCACCAGCACAGGTTGTGACCTGTGTTTTTGATCTTGGCCATTTGGCATATGAACCAATCATATGGAAGCATTTTTTCAGTTGAAATTTTCTCTTCCCAAATGACCTTAGCTTGTATCAAGTTGACAAAATTAAGCAGCTTGGTATTTGAGAAGAATTTTGAGATGAATACCTATCAGACACTAGAGAATAACACCTAACCATTGTTCAATCTTAAAAATAGGCTGTTAAATTTAAAGGTAAGTTCTAAAGGGAAGATGTATGATGACACTTTTTATGCATAATTTTAAAGCATTAAGGAAGTGCTATGTGTTTTCACTATCTTTATAAATAAAGGCAAGTAAAACTAAAAATAAATACAAAGAAAACAATGATTTTATTTAGTGATACCTTGGGACTAGGGGGAGGTATATATAGGAATTATTACTTGAAGTATAACCCCAATGCCATTTTTATTTTTACAATAAAGAATAATCTATCTGTCTATCTATCTATCATCTATCTATCTATCTATCTATCTATCAGTCTATCTATCTATCTATCTATATGTCAATGGACAGGTGAACAGGCAGAAGGACAGCAACTCTTAGGTGGGGGATGAGTATGAGAATGTTGATATCTCATCAACTCTATGTATTTGAAAAGTGTCATGGTTGCAAATACAGCTTGTCACAAATGGAGCCTTGACCTCTGACAGTGTGTTTGTGTTTTAGGGGAGAAGAAACAGTGAATAAAGCATTCAGAAAAACATGAACACTCATCAAAGATCCAGAACAATTTTGTTTCACTAATAGTCAAAAGTATAGATTAAAAAATAATAGTATAATTGATTATCAGTTACATTAAAACAATATGCTGCTAACTATATAAAAATGTAAATCTGTTTGACATTTATATTGGTCAACTTAGATCATAATCAGTTGTTTCAAATTCCCAAAATAATGTAGCAGTCTTTCCCTAGAAACCTAAAAAATATTTAGAAATGCCAAAAATTACATGTAGGAATTTCCACAATATATTTTATTAGTAAGAAATAGTTGCAAAATAGAAGTATGATAATAGAAAAATCCTAAATTAGTGATGGTACAAGTTCAGTATCTGTCAAGAGAAATGATTTTTAAAAAACTGAAAATAGACTTTATAAAGTTATTTAAGCTATGTTTAGTGGTTTGTAGTAGAAATCCCAGCACAAAGTAGGTTGAAGCAGGAAGAATGTGAGTTGAAGGATAGCCTGCTTCATCTGCTATAGTGAAATTCTGTCTCATAAAAAGAAAGATACATAAAACCAAAAAAGCAAGTTATATACTAAATATAAGACATTCTGGGTGCCCAGAAACTTGTCTGTTTCAATACAGAGACATGTATAATATGGTCCTGCTCTGAGTTCAGGGTCTTTTGTAACCATCACACAGGAATACCTTTGTGGCTACAAAGCTCATTAATGGCCATAAGAAGGAGAGGGGCTGTTAGACAAGTCTAAGGATGCCTAGAGTATGAGCTTTTTTTTTTTACTTCTCATACAGACAGTCAAATTTTCATCTGCTCACAAGCTGATAGTCATTTAACACTGGATAAGAAGATAGTTCAGCAATATCTGAATGTTATAACTTCTCATTTAAATAATCTATGACATAGAAATAAAGTAGAATTGGTTCAAAAACTTTGCAATACATCTCCCAAAACAAAGAGCAGTCACTATCCTATAATTTTGCTATATCTTTTAATGTGAAACCCTCTCAAAAGCGATTATTCCAGCTGCCTTTTTCTGATATTATAATTGTGCCTGTTTACTTACTCTCTGGGGATTTTTTTTAAATGCACAGAAAGCAGGTAGACCCTGACAAAGAAATCACAAGACAGACATGGAGAATAGCTTTATCTTCTGATTTTTAATGGTTATTTTTATGTTGTCATTTCCCTTACTGACAACAAAAATTTATAGTTTCATCCATAATATTTAACATTAAAGCATAAATATTATACTTGAAAATGAAATGAATTATTTCATGGAATTTAATTCTTTTGGCAAGAAATAAATCAATCTTATTTAAGATACAGAATAAGTGTTAACATAGACACAAACACAGAGACCACAAATCAATTAAAAACATAGAAGGAATCATAGTGATGTCACTGAAAGACTTATCATTACACAATATGTTTTCTCTTTCAATGAATTAAACATAAGGTTTATTTTACATTTCACAAACCATTTTGACAAGGAGAAAAAAGCTGGAGTTTTCAGGTTAGCAGATTAACATTCACACATAATGAGTGAAGGAGCACAATGCTTAAAGCAATTTTGTGTCTGACTCTTAAGACAAACTGGCTGCCCTGAGCTCACCTTTTCTGTTCCAGGTAATTATTTCCTTGACACATCTTTATTTCATGCCCACCACTATTTACCTTTTTATCAAAATAATCCTCTTTGATTAGCATTATCTTGTAACATGTCCATGTGACATGGACAATCTTTAGAACATTGTGTGTACTTTCAGAATTTGTATTGAGAAACAGGTGTGAACTGGGCAAAGAGGGATACCAGCAAACTAAATAGTGGCCCACCATACATGTCATTTCTGAGGTTTACATAATATGATACAAATCCCAGGTAGATGAAAACAAACAAACAAGAAACATTTTAACCGAGTATCTAGAATTCAATGGCTAAGAATTGTGGGCATTTGTTACATATTACATTCTAAAAATAATTTCTAAATTTATTATTTAACCAGTTACTTATGAGTGTGAATAATTTGATAAACCCTTGCAAGTAATACATTATTAGAAAAATGCTACTTATTTCTTTCTAATTTATTAATTTTATTAGTTGTAAGGATATTTAAGCTATCCATTCATACATTTATTATCATCTTCTTTATTATTCATTATTTTGTTTGCCTTTCAATGAGTTAATTCTTTCAATTGACTCATCTGTATTTTTGCTCAGTAAATTGGAAGAACATTAAACTCATTAAAAATGCTATTTACCATGGAATTTTATCAATCTTTCAAATTGAATTCTAGGTTAGATAAAAACTATTTTTGAAGAATGTTTCTGACAAGAAAGTAAGAAAGATTACTGACAAATGTGAACAGACCATCCTTGCTTGAGAATAATTAAAGTAAGAGCCTCATGATATATAGGAATTGAGTACTAGACTAGCATGAGTATGGATATAGGGAGGCTGGACAATTGGTACCAAAAAATAAGAGATATAAATAGAATATGTTGTAGTGTTCTATAATGCAATAAGGCAACTCTAGTTTTCAACAACCCAACACACACAAACAATATATATACATGTATATGGTATATATATATATATATATAAAATAAAAAATTAGAAGAGCAGAAACAATACATGATTTTGAGATACATCATGCTATCTTGGTCATGATATATCATGAACATTCATTGAGCTAACAAACTGTACTTCATAAATATAAAAAGTTTTATGAATTTATATAAAAATGGAAAACTTACAAGAATAGTAACATCAAAAATGACTGCAATTTACAGATTAAAAGGTAAGCATATGCTTATGGACCACAATGATTATCAACATGACAAGGTATCTTCAACAATACAACAGTAGCACTTATATGTCTCATTGTTCTACATGTCTGTTTTATGCCAGTAACACACTTTTTATTTTTATGGATCTGTCATGTATTTTTTTCCTTTTTTTCTTCTTTTGAGACAGGGTCTCTCTATGTATCCTGGCTGACCTAGAACACACTATGTAAACCACGCTGATCTCAAAAGCATACAGTTCTACTTCTGTCTCCTGTGTGTGAGTCCTGGGGTTGAAAGTGTATGCCACCACTCCTAGCTTCTGTGCACATCATAAATTATAGAATGATAATTCCTGTAGCACTTGGGATTTGTGTTTTCCTCAAGGATTTCTTTGGCTACTTGTTGTTCTTTGTTTACCCAAAGAATTTTTAGGATTTTTTTTCTATTTTAGTGACAACAATTGGGATTGTAATGAATGGCTTTTGATAGAGTAGTCAGCTTCACATTAAGTATACTAATCCATCAGCATGGCATGTCTTCCCATTTTCTAATGTCTTTTTCAGCCTCTTTGACCTGAACCAGTAGGTTCTATTTCAGTGACATATTCATGAGAGGAAGGAGCAGAGGATAAGAAATGATAAGGAAGATAAAGTTTAGGGTCAGAAGGTCTTAAACAAGCTGGCTCATGCAAGCAAGTTTATTGAAAAATCCAGCTCTTTATATAATGTTTTCCAGGGGGAAATGGGACAGTCATCAGAATGTTATAATAAAAGGAAGGAAGTCCCCAGGAATCTAATCAGACTATGGCAGATGAAAGAAATAAAGGGTACCTCAAGTGTGTACTTGTATATAGAAAGAGTTCTCAGTGGTGTTAGGAATCTTGGTGGTATTCACCAACTATCTAATTGTGTGCTGAGGTGGAGGAAAATTATGCCTAAACAAGTACAATACCCAATGAGGCAATCTCAAGGGGTCCACAGCTAAACAACAAACTACAGGCAACTAAGGAATAATGAGAGTGGGAGAAATAGTATCCACCAAGGATGAAATCCCTCATTGATTGTCCAATACCAAGTGGTCAGCCCTGAATTTATAAATATACAAGCAACACTAAACAGACTGAGCAATTTGTATTGTATATTTATGCATACATATACATTCAAATTGTATATGTGTATGATATATACATATATATGTACACACATATTTTATTTATATACATATGTGTGTATATATACATATATATATTACATAGACTACAAGGCCATGAATTTGAAGCATGGGAAAAGCTAGAGGGAGAGAAAAGAAGAGGGAAATGATAGAGTTATATTTTAATTTCAAAAATAAAGAAGAAGTGTAAACATAAAGCTATGGCATACAACATGTTTTGACATGTATTCATTATGGAATGATTGCTTGAATCAATTAGAATATCTTCATTATTTAAAATATAATCACCCGTACACTTAGAATTTTTTGTTCTAAAGCTATGTAGATTTCTGAGTGCCTAAAGAATTCAACAATGATAAATTATTAATTCTAAAAAGTAATCAGAGTCACTTAAGCTAATTTCATGTTTCATTTTATAAAAAAGAATTGCAGCCCATAGTTAAGCCAGATTGATGGAGAGATAAATGACAGATAGTTAGAAAGACAGATAGATGGAAGTTTAGATAAATGATAGATATATTAGATAGATGAAAGGTGGTAGATAAATAGATATATTGATGGTAGAAGATGGGTGATAATAAGATAGATGGTAGATAGATCAGTTGAGTGATTAATCTATTGATAGATATCTTCATAAGTAGCAATGAAAAAAATGAAAACAAGTGAAGTGTGGGCAAGAGTTGTGAGGGATGGAGGAGAAGGCATTTCTGCTTTGTTTATCCAGGCATACCTACTCTCACAGTTTACACTTGGTTATTCAAGGCTCTTGTTTTACAGCTGACAACACTAGTGTCTCAAGCAGGTGTTTGCACTAATGAATCTTAAAGTGGCATGCAAATATACAGAGTACTAAATGAAAACTGTCACTGATGGTTTTGTGTTTTAAAATTTTGACAAGTTTAATAAAGATTTCAAGCAAAATTGTAAGTAAAAGCAAGTATAAATATAAATCTGGGATAGTTTATATCATCTGAATATATTAAATAAATATCAATATTTATTGCCTTCCAGATAAAAAAATTCTCTGTGGCTTGTCCATAAATGGTTTCAACGTTTACACAGTAACATGAAATGGGTAATAGTCTAAATAACCAGGTAAGTGACTATTTCTAATGCTGTTAATGCTATGATGATTGCAGTTGCTCAGGCTAAACAACTGTATATTTGATACTGAACATATCAATAAAAATTTATGGTAGCATGAACCTAAATGAAAAAAAAGTTGCAAAAGGGAGATTTTTAAAGAAAATTTCAGGCCACCAATGTCATGATGATATTCTACAACCTGGTCTAATAAACCTAGTGCTTGGAACACAGCATTCTGTGATGCAGGGCTTTGCTCAGAACACTTAATCCCTTTCATAAGCCATGACTTAAACTGTCTATTTTCTTTAAGCAACTTTATTTTTTTCAATTTCCTCTCAAATTGCAAGCATTGCCAAAGCACTGTCATATGTCAGACAATTTCCAGTCCATGTTTAATTTGTGACAACAGAAGATGTCAGCAAATGAACAGATTAATAGCATTGATAGCTATTATTACAGAGAAAGATTGATTAACATTGTCAGGTTTTTCAGTCTGGTGAAGTAATATCAGGATTTCTTGCCGCATCACTGTTAATAAAAATTATTTAAATATTCTAATGCAATTAAGAATTTTATTTTTTTGGCCATTATTTCTGTGCCTATCCAATAATGTTATCTGATAGTTCCAAGCATCAAAGATCTTGATCAGAAAACATATCATTTTAAAATTAATTGTGCTTGTGGATAATTCATAGCTGATATAAAGTTTGGTATGTCTAAATATAACAGGAATATGTAATGAAACTTGTGGTGATGTTAATACTGAAACGATCTATAATTGCTCAGTATTAAAAACTGCATAGTGTAGAGTGAACAGAAGAATAAATGAATTCATGGTAGCATGTACTACAAGAGTGGATCTTAAAAGTTTATATATTATCTGACATAGTGACAAATCCCATAACTGTGGAGGTCGGAGGTTCAGGAGTTAACCACTAGATCAGTGACATGGAGAGTACAGAGAATGAATGAAGTTAGCCTGGGCTAAGCTAAATGAGATCATGTCTTTTAGTTTCTCTCTCTCTCTCTCTCTCTCTCTCTCTCTCTCCCTGTGTGTGTGTTTTGCTGGGGACTGAACCAAGGACTTTACATATTTTTACTTGCTAGGTAGGTGATCTATCACTAAGTTGCACTACCAGCCTGAGTTGTGGTTTCTTTGTATAATTCAGACTGAAACTATTTGTTACAACAGTTTTTTAAAGATAGAACAAATAAAGGATGGAGAAATCTAAAAGTGTGTTAAGTTCCAATTATGTAAGCATGAGGACCTTAGTTGAATCCCTGGCACTCCAATAAAAGCTGGGCATGGTGATGCATGTCTATAATCCCAGTGCTTGGGGAGTTGGGATTGTTGGAAACATAGGCAGATTCCTAAGCAAACTAGCCAGCCAGTCTAGTCAATTGGTGGGTTTTAGTTCAGAGATCCTGCCTCAGAAAATAAGATAGAAAGTAACAGAGAAAAACAATTGTGCCTACACACACAAGCAAAAATACAGTATACACACACACACACAAAGAGAGAGAGAGAGAGAGAGAGAGAGAGAGAGAGAGAGAGAGAGAGAGAGAGAATAAATTTAAGCAAATTATATGGTATAAGTATAAACTTACTCAATGTTATATCAACTCAGTTTCAGAAAGAAAGGAGGGGAAAAAGGAAGGAAGGAAGGAAAGTCGGGAAGATCAGGTAGAATAAATTCGTTACCTTTCTTGTTGCCCATTGAAACAGATGAACAACATTGAAAGACTGACCATCATTTGATGACAAAACATCATATGACTATGAATTATCTCTTTCAGGAAAAATTGTATAAACAAAGAGCTCATTAATCTGATAAAGAAAACTGAAGGCTAGGAGGGTTGTATGGAAAGAAACAGAAGGAGGATTATGTAATTGTATTAAAATCTCAAAAATAAAGTAAAATAATTTAAAAAGGAAATTGATACCTTGAAATCACATGGTACATTCTCTCTACAGAGCAAATAAAACATATCTAGATTTCTCTCCACAAAAAAAGCTGGTAAAATCCTGCCCTGCTTTTGGGCAGAGAAATTGTTAGGTGATTAAGAATGCTTGTTAATCTTGCAGAGGTTCTGGGATCTGTTCTCAAAACCCACGTGGTGGTCCACAACTATCTGTACCTCCACCTTCAGAGAGTCTTATGCCTTCTAAACTCTGTGGGAACCAGGAATGCATATCATTACTTGAACATACCTGTGTGCAAAGCATTCATATACATAAAATAAAAATGTTTTTAAAGCACCACTGTATTCTATAGAATATGTAAACAATGCAAAATATTCAGATTTTGCTCTAGCAAGTGCATTAAATTTGTTTTGGATTAGCACGACCCATGAAAATGTAGAAAGTGTCCATATCTCTGGTCTGCATAATAAACAGAAGCTAAAGTACAGGTTGTCGTGGCAACCACTCGTAGACCGGCTCTGTCTGGGTTAGAAAAAAGGCAATAAACAAATTGTGGGCCTTCAGGACACAAAGGGCTTTACCTCTTCCTCAGAATTTAGTACTAATATATCAAGTAGACTCACAGTTTTATTCAAGACAAATTATAAAAAGGACCAACCATGGTCACATTGATAATTATTCAGAAAAACTCACCACTGGTATGTTTTTATATTAAGTATGTCCATATTTTATAAGCAGACTATTTTAAAGAAATTTAAGTCTTCTGAAAATAAAAGTTCTTAAAAGCTAACAATTAAAATTGGAACATCAATCTGGGGAGACAGATTTTTTTCAGTAAAATTTTCATTGAAGAGGCACAGGAACATAGGTAAAAACCCCATAATGCACATTAAAAGGGAGGTACAGTAACACACATATGTAACCTCACACTTAGTTCATAGATATTCTTGAAGTCTGCTGGCCAGCCAGCCAGGCCTAATCCGTGGTCCTAGACAGGTTATTTCTTTTTGAAGCTTTGTCTCTAGATAGATAGATAGTTATATGGTAGATCGATAAGTAGATGATAAGGATAGTTAATAGATTATAGATAATAGAAATAGATAGGTGATAGATTATAAACAACAGACATGAATAGATGATAGATATATTATAGATGATAGATATGAATAAATGATAGAGAGTTTATAGACAGACTGACAGATAATAAAGATAGATGATAAATACTTAAGAGCAGGCAAGACAGCTTCCCCAGTGTAAAGGCTTGCCATAGAAATCTGACAGCTTGAGTTGGTCTTCAGAACTCACATAAAGGTGAGAAGAGAGAACTGATTCTTCATAGTTCTTTATCTCCATATGCACCCCACTTCCTATGCATACTGCACCCACAGGATAGCAAAGTTTTAAAAAAAAACAAGGTGATGGCACCTAACCTCGACCCATGTGTGGGGACACACACACACACACAGATATTCACATACAAGAACACAAAACAGATGCGATAGAATATGAATACCCAGCAGAAGCTGCCTTGCCTTTTTAAGGCAGATAAGGAACAGGGACTAGCACATGTTAAGAGAGAAAGTAAACACTCCAAGCAATTGATGGCTTAACAGAGGCCCTTATAAAAACACAGAAGAGGTGTCAGTAAGCAGTCAGGACTTGCAGATGCACAGAAAGCTGAATTCATATAAACTTTGACTAGTGTGCACAATTTCAGCTTGGAGTTGCATGTATTTTGACATGTCTCTGTTTTTGTCTCAGAAAAATGGCTCCAGTCAGTTACCCCTAAATCTGTGATACTTTTGTAGAAATAGGCTAAATGAGTGTTGGCATCAGTCACTTAGAGTTGATTCAGGGTCCTAAGCCTTTCAGTTCCTCTGTTCATTAAACTCCAACCAGCCAACCAAATGAAAAATCTCATTTTTCTAAGGCAGATTTTTGCCTCTCTCCAATTAATGAAACATAAAATCATGGGCTCTGTAAACCACACCAGCTCTTTTACTATGTGTACTTTAGTTTGATATTTTTAAAAAAGTTACATTTCCCTTAAGTGTTCATAGTTTTTATATGTCGGGAGGACAATAAGTTAGAAAAAATTAAAATAAAGAAGTTTTTACTATGAATCACTGTTGACTACACAGTACATAGCCATTTTTTGTTCATCAATAGACACAAAATAAAAATGTTAATTGATTTTGGTTTTTATTACTTTAAGAAAACTGAACTGCAGGAAAAATTTTAGATTGATTTTTTAAAAAAAACTAAATGAAAATAACATTCATTGTACATCAATTTGTTAAATTATAGATGATCACTATTACAAATATGTTCATCAGGTTCTTTAGTACATAAATATTTGCTGAATTTTAGGTGTTTATTAATTGTCTTAATTTCAGTGTAGTTAATTTTTAATTAAAAATTTAGCATAAGGGAATTTCAAATTAAAGACGACATTTTGCAGTGAGTTAGCTGGACTCACTGCAGATCTATTTTAAAATCTATTAAGAAAAAAGAACATTTCAAATTAAATAAAGTAGCCTCTTGTATTTTGAATGTGTATTTTCTAGTGCCTCACATCCTGCTTTTATAGAGTAGTGAATATGCATCTTGCTTATCCAGGATTAGCATTTACTTTAAATATACCAGCAGGTGGCACCATCACACACTTGAAATAGAAACCTTACTGTCAATGCAGCCCTGTCTTTTCTCAAAGACAGTTTTAAGTTTCTTCGCCAAAATCTATAAATAAAAGAAAGCAAACTTTAATTCATGGATCCAGATATACATTATATGAGATGTAGCAAAATCCATGTCATTGATTCTTCAGAAAATTTAAAGCCACATTTAAAAAAAAAAAAAAAAAAGCCACAGAATGGGTCAACATTGCCTTTTTAGGACCAGTAAATGAAAGGTAGAGAGCTCTGAATAGTTTTACCTTGTGCTTGGCCTAATCCTTAAAGTGGAATTTGTTTAGAAGATTCCCTGATATATTTTCTGATGAATAAGCAATTATACTCAGAGTCACACAAGCATGCGGGTAGTTTAACGTTCCGGGACTCCACTTGGTTTGGGCTTTGCACTATTCCCTCTTCTAATAATGTGGTTGGCAGTGCAGATCCTTCATCTGAAGTACTTACTATACACACATCCTTCTTCAAACAATGCCCTGGCTGCCTCCAAGCCCTACAGGCTTCTGGTAACATGCCTCTCTGAACAATGGGTCAGTTTTTCCTCTCCCAACAATAATTATACGCAGGCAGTTTCTATTCAAGCAAATTGCCAGTATATCCTGTAGGAAGAAGAGGAATTAGTGTTGCCTGAACTGGTTTTGAGTGCATGCACAGTAAGGCACACTGTGTCCTCCAAGTGAATTTATAGGGAGAATCCCTCATGTACCATCTGGTGCCTATGGAGCTATGTACTATTAAAACCAGATGCATTGTGGGTAGGGTTATGCTTAGAAGAAAGGGAATTATATGACTTAGTCTATCAATTTCAATAGAGAACTGTCTTAGTTAGGGTTTCTTCGGCTGTGAAGGGACACAATAACAAGTCTTATCAAGAAAGAACATTTAACTGGAGTGACTTAAGATTTTCAGAAGTTTACTCCATTATCATCATGGTGAGACATGGTGTGTGCAGGGAGACATGATGCTGAAGAAGGAGCTGTGAGTCCTACTTCTTGATTCAGAGGCAGCAAAAAGTAGTCTGATTCACTGGGTGTGGACTGAACATATATGAGACCACAAAGCCTGCCTCCACAGTGACATACTTCTTCCAAAGAGACTACACCTCCTCTAATAAGGCCACACCTCTTAACAGTGTCACTTTCTTTGAAGGCCATTTTCTTTCAAATCACCACAAGAACTATCCAAACTTAAGTACTAGTTACTTTTCTGTTCCTGTGATAAACAAAATGCTCGAAAGCAATTTATTTATTTTTTTCTTTTTTGCCATTTAGAGTTTTGTTGGGGATTTTAACAGAAATCCAAGGAAGGGTGGGGGAAGGAAGGAGGAGAAGGAAAGGCGAGACAGAAAAGAAGGGGGGAGCAGAGAAAGGGCCCGAAAGAAATTTATAAAGGAAAGTTTGTTTTGGCTTAAGATTCCAGAGGGAAAATCCACAATGAAGGAGAGGGTGTGGCAACTTACATCTGGAGCAGGAAGCTGAGTGAGTGTATCTTCAACTTTAACACAAAACAGAGTGAACTGAAAGTAGGGGGAGGCTATAATCTTTTAGAGTTCAAAATAGTAACTACAGCAAGACTGTGTCATCAACTGGGACCAAGTGTTGAGCTACTTAAGCCTATGAGAGAAATCGTTTATTCAAACCACCAGAACCACTTCTTTTTACAGACCCTATTAAAAGAGCCCCAGACAATTATGGAGTATTCCAATCCCATGGCTTATTCTCATGCATAGTATTCTGATATTTTCTATTGCTTTTTGGAAAAAAAAAAACTAAGATTCTTTGCTATTCTGAAAATTTGTGTGGGCGTTTATTTAAATTTCTTCAATGTGAACCTGGGAACCTGAAAACACCTGACACCATCCCTGATCATTTGTAACACATCCCCGATGAAGCTGTTCAGAATGATTAACTCTTAATCAGTGGTGAAAGAGGTATTCATTTCATTCATAATAAAAATGTGTTAGTTTATTTGACCACTGTCTAAATTTTGCTTTTTTTATGCTCTTGTTGAATGTCAAAAGCAGAGTGCAATCCAGAAAGCTGTCTAAGAAGATAGCAAACAAACAAACAAACAAACAAACAAACAAAAAAAACCAAAAAACAAAAAAAAACATTTTCAGCTGTAATTATCATGGACACAATTTTATCCAACAAGAATATTCATAAGTTAGAAGGAGAGTAGCATCCCTCATACTTATTACAGACATATGTAGTAATTTAACCTACTGCCCATTGTACCAGTCAATATTGGTTCATACTAATTGAATTTTGTGGTCATTATTAACTACTTAAAACTAAGATTTAGATACACCAATTTGGTTTTTGGCTACCTCTCTGATGCTTGTGTCTTAACTATGTATAGATTATGCTGTTGGCATGTAATTAGAATAAATATTTAGGGGCAACACTTTCAGCTTCAATGAAGCATTTAACTTAATTGATTACTCTTGGCATTTACAAATAATGAGGACTCCCTGGTTGTCAATTGCTCGGATGACTATTCTCAATGGATGATGGTATAATTAAACATCAATTTCTGTTTCAGATGAGACCTCTCCATAATGGCCTGCTTTCGCTTCATAGTTGTAAAGGAATTTAGAAAAGTTACATAGAGAACCTTAGTTTCTAAAAGCAGATATAAAAAAGACAACTACTTATTTTTGCAGTCATATCTTTTGTTTTTGTTATTAAATAGCACATTATTTTTTAAATGTAGTTTATAATGAAGGTAAACTATTGTGTTTACTGTTTTCTGTATGTTCATTTTCCTAATTTTAAACAGGGTGCATTTTAAAAAACTAACGTTGCTTCACTATTCCTTTTCTGGGAATCTCTCTTAGATTTTTATTTATTTGTTTGTTTTTATTTATAATTTTTTCCCAAGGTATCCCCTTGCTTGCCCTCCCTTCCCTCCTCCCAATCCCTCTGAGTCTCCCCTCAGGCTCCCCCTGGGATAGCTCAGCCACTAAAGGCTCGGCTCACAACAATAAATATAAGACTCTAGAACTATCTTTACCATGGTTTTCCTGCCTTATTTAAGTTTGGAATGAATTGCTGTGGCACTGTACACTTGTTTTGTTTGCATAAGTTTGCAGCCTTTATAGCAGCTTAATTTCTGATGCTATTCCTAAGGAATACTTTCTCTATGGTGGGGAAGCCTTATTGTATACCTAAAGGGCCACCAGGAAAGACCACTAGGCAAGGCTTTTCTCTTGTTTTCCATACTGGGTTTGGAAGCTTTTGTTATATTCCCAATAACGTAGAGACTTACAACAAAATAAATTTAAAAGAAAGCATAAAACCACAACAAAATAAAATAAACAAACATAAAAACAAAAGGGAGAAGGATCAAATTGTAGAAGCTATAGTGTGGTCCGTTCAGTCACAGTTTACCCTATTAGTCATTGGTCTGACTCAAGGCCTCTAGCTTCTGATACATGATCAACAATGGGCTCTCACTGTGGCTCTTCTTCAATATCCTGGTGTTGGCCTGGGTCATGAAGATCCTGCTGTTTTGGATCTGTAGGTTCATTCCTTTTACATACTCCAATAGTTCATAGTTGAGATGGATGTTGGGGTGGCCAACTCATTGGCTTGGTTCTGGGCCTGGGTGGTAGATGGGTTGGTCAACCACCAGCTTTCTCTTACTATCACTATCCTGGGGAGCTCTCCAGTACTGCCTTGGCTAGCAAACCCAATCCAGCCTGCCGGAAGGAGCAGGGCCAGTTCTACTCTCAGGTCTTGAGATTCAGCTCAATCATACATCATCAAGGCCAGCTCTACTATTTTGCCCAGGCTAGGTGTGCAGCCCTCTCTCCTGATTGTTTAAGGAGGCAAAGGAAGGGGTTCAGGGTCAGCTCTAGTATGCTGTCTAGTTGGGATGCAGGACCCACTCTTCTGTATGCTGCAGTTGTTGAGGAACAGAGCTAATTCTCTCTTAGGAATCCAAACCCTGGGTCAGCTCTCACCCACCAGCTGGTAATGGGTGAGGGAGAGAGAGAGCATCTTTTTTTCACCATATCATAAAATGGCACACAAGAAGTGCCATTTTTCCTAAATGTGAGGGGAGGAGGAAGCTCTCTCTTGAGGAGTAGGGTTAGCTCTCCTGCTGCAGTATCCAGCAAGGGACAGAGCCAGGTTTCTCAGGGGCAGTGAAGGGTGGAACTGGCTCAGTACAACATAGTTCCAATGACCCCTGTGTTAACACAGGCCCCAGCTCCTGTAGGGTAACAGACCCAGACATGGACCAAGTATCAGCCCTGGCCTGCATTACATCATGGCCCCAGGTGACATTATTGACCACTTAAATCATCTCCGCCAGGTGATGGCACACCCTTAGACATCAACACAGACTATTAACTGGACCCTGGTCATCTGTGTGGCCTTTGATGGCAACATGGACCAAGGACATCAAAACAGACCCTAGCTGTGGTAGGACAGCAGACTTAGAAACAGTCCTTGGCAACAGCTCAGGCACAGATATCACCATGGCCACACATGACATCATCATGGTCCCCACAGCAATGTAGCCTGAGAAACTTGACATGGCTCAATGTGGCAGCCTACACTACAGGTGGCATACACCTATCAGAAAGCTTTATCATCTATGTAACATTAAGACCCTACATAGCCCATTTTAGGTGAATGTGGTACTAAAAACAGTTTACTATTGCCTTGGGGCATAGCTCTTACTTTATGATTACATATTCAAGACATTTTATTCACATTAGCTCCTCAAAGATGAGAAATGGCCATAAGCCATGGTTCTTCCAGTGCTGTGCATATCTTATTACTCACTTCTACCCAGACTATAATATCTTTATAGAAAATGTATACTAATGACCAGTAAATAGCTGTTACCATTTTTTTTCTCTACTGATTAGTGCAACATTCAGCTAGCTATTCATAAGATTTGAATTTAAAACTCACCGTGACACTGGGAAATTTTTATGTCCCTCAGTATTATTTTTTTTTTTGCAGCAATCTTGCCATCCATTTCTACTCCTAACATTTCTCCAGATGCAAAAGAAAGGCAGTTCTTTGATTACAGCAAAACATTTATTAAAAACAAAAATAGAAAACTAAATTGGAAAATGGCCCAACTGGCACAGAAGACAAGTCAATATTTACTTTCCTTAGTTAATAGGCAATGTTAAATAAAGTACGTATTGACTTTGATATTACATATAAATCTGTTATGATTGGAAGGCAGTTTCTATTTACTGAATTAATGATATTTAACAAACATAGGATTCACTCTTATTTAAACTGTGTACCGAATAGCTGAAACCTGTCTTCCACATCCTATGATCAGTACTTATTAGCCAGGTTATTTTTTTGAAAAAAAGAAATCTTGGTCCTCAGTGTTTTTTAGTTTCTGACTTATGAACACTCTGGGCATAGCTACTTTCTACCATGTTTCTCACAGGAAAGATTTACAACTTTAACTCTCTGGATTCTGGACAAAGTATCTCTTTTTAATCTTAAATCTAATGTAAATCCTGAAGTGTGTGCATGTTATAAATGACAGTCATTTTTTTTTTGAAGCATGTGCACTATTGCTGGTGCTGTGTTCTTGTCTTTGTCCACTTGGACTGGCTTAACAAGGTAGCCAGAATAGCTTCAACAGCAGACTTATTTTTCCCATAGTTCTAGAAGCTAGAATTCCACAATTAAGCTGAGACCTCTTGTCTGGCTTGCAGATAGACTCCTCTCACTGCAATGGTCCAAGTCCTTCATTCTGTCTTGTGTCTCCTCCTCTCTCTGTAAAATTTATAGTCCTCTAAGGATGAGGATCATACTATCAATGCCCTTATTCATTTAAGACACATCTTTGAATACAGTTACCATTCATATTAGGGTTTTTGACATCTGAAAACAATTTCTTTCATTCTCAGAGCATCTTTTGGTGGTGCCTGATGTACATACTATTTCTGAAGCCTGCCCATGCTAGATGCACACTGCTTTGAATGCTAATTTGTTGTTGGGATTTTTTAAAACTATATATGACACTGATACACATGCTAAGATTTCAACATCTCACTTTATCAAAGCTCATCTTAGTTACCAAACAAGACTGTCTCCAAAAGATATGTTCCTGATTATCCCAACAAAGATAAACTTTTGCTTTGTCACATAAAAAGCTTTTATTCTGTATTTTTTTTCTGATGCTTTTTTTTTCCTCAGAGGTTGGCCTCTTGAAGAGTTAAAATGTAGAAGGATGTATCATAAAAAAGTGGGTATGTGAGGAGATGATGTAACTTTGTATAGTGATCCAGCCTTACCTGCATTTCACAGAAGATGGGTCTGAATAAGACTGAAAATAGGTGACAAACTCAAGGCAATATCATTTATGCATAAGTGACAACTGATGCATAGACCCCCTGGCAGGGTTATGCTTGAAATGCACAGAGATCAGTAAAGGGGCAGGGGTGGGGTGTGAGAAGAACACAGAAAATGGGGAAGAACTGTCTAGCATCTCTGATGTGCTCTCTTCCTGCTTTGCTCTAACCACTGGTGTTTCATATCCAAGGCTAGCACCTGGAAGGTCTTCTTTCATGTCTGGTGCTGCCATCACCTACTTCTGAGTAAACATTAAAAAGTTCTCCTATCTATTTTCTCTGCATACCAGCCCCACCTTCCTCCTGCCTACCTATTGGATGTTTTTTATTAGACCAATCAAGTGTTATAGACAGACAAAGAAAGTTAACACAGCTTCACAGAGTTAAACCAATACAAGATAAAAGAATGAAACACATATTTGCACCATAAACCAAATGTTCCACAGCATAAATGAATGTAATATATCTTAAAATAGTATTCTATAACAATTGGGCTAAACTTTTTATGTATATTTTGATTACATGCCATTTTCATAGTTTCCACTAAAGCATAGATGTGCGATTCACCACTTGAAGGCAGTTATTGAGTTCAAAATATATATGATATTTTATTTTGAAGATAATGAGAATAGAATTATTTAAAATTTTAACTCAGTCAATTCTAAGTGTTATGATTATGATAGGCAGAAATGAAGTTTCCCCTATATTGTATTTACATTGAATAATCTAATGTTTGTATCTCATTAAGTTATGTATCCTTGGTCTAGATGTGATCCTAGACTATGTACATGGTCTAGTGTAATCATAAGCATCTCTCTAAAAGTGTAGAGGATGTGCTTGGAATGTGCAGCTGCTGTCGATCATCCATGGCTAAGGAATGTGAGTGGGCTCTAGAGAGGGAAAGGACAGATCCTGTCCCTAAGTCTCCAGAGAGAACACAACCTTGCCTGCTCAATAATGGCAACCTGGGAAGCCAGTCTGCAGCTACCCTCACATAGCAGCACCAGTTCCTAAGCATCAGCATCTTAACCTCTAGAAATGTGTGCCATCTTAAGCCTGTTAGCTCGTGGCAGTTTTTAGAAGAGTGACTGATACAATGATGATTTAAAATAACATTTCTAGTACAAAGGGGATTGCTTCACTTAAAAAATTAACACTAACATAAAGTACATGAATCTTTAATCTATTTTGGTAAATATTTTTGTTACTCTTATAGATCCAGTTACAAAATAATTGTTCCTTTGGCATAAATGCTTGATATTTTTAAAACCATGCAATTATTGATGATCCTGTTATTGGTCACCATACCAAATTTTAAATATTCTACAACTGCATACTTATTTCCCTTTTTCTATCCCTTTATTTTTTCCCTTTCTTCTCTCTTATTTCTCAATTTCTCCTTCCTTTTTTCTTCCTCCCTTTTGTGGAGCCAAGTGGGGCTTATTATGTAGCTATGGCTATTCTGAAATTCCTAAGCAGTTTCCTCATAAGCACACATCACTTTGCCAAGCATCTAATTTTTCTTTTCTTTTTAGTCATTACTATTGTTTTTAAGGTTTTTTGTTTGTTTGTTTGTTTAAGCCATGTGAAGAGTTTTATTTTCCATTCCCATTGATAGCATAAGAGGACAGAGCAACATCTTGTATTATTCATGTGAACTTAATCTAAATCATTGATATTGTGTCCCAAGTGCCTATATTATTGTTATAACACATAAAATGTGCCTAAAAATGTTGAATAAATAAATTAATCTATTGACTTAAAATTTATTTTGCATTCAAGATATATGATAGGTATATGGTTTTATTTATTAAATATTTTATATACCTACTCAATGCTCTGAAAGTATCTATTGAAAAATTATGAATCTTATCCATTGATAAATAAATAAACAGATAAATAAGTAAGTAAATAAACAAAAATTTTTAATTCTTGTTTTCCCCCATGATGCTAGGTCTTACCTTTCATCAAATTTACCATCTCTAAAATAATGCTATTATTTTCTTAATCTTGAGAAAGCTTGATGTTTTTAAGTTTCAGAATAGAACTTACATGTATCATACATGAGCTGTTGAAAAACAGAAACCTATTTTAACTTTTTGATATAAAACTCATTGTAATTAGAAACCTTTTCATGTGTTGTTGAGAGTAAACATACAAGAGTTAAGAAGCTTCTAAGTACACTGAAAATAATTACATTGAAAAATAATTTAGATTCTGTGTTCCCAGACTGGTTTTCAGTTTATCCAGTGTGGTGGCTTAATATGTTCAAATTAAATGTCAACTTTATATTATAGAAAAGCATAAAATTAGTATAGTATGTATACTTAAAATGATTTGAAAAACAAAAAGATCTAGATGAAAATTTGTCTTACAAGTTATTCTCTTTGAAGTTATATTTATTAAAAAAATGAAATATTCCAACAAACATTTAAAATGCTGTCCAAGGGAAAATAGCTCATAAATAGAAATTATTCTGTTAATATTTATGTAATTTAATAATTTATAAAATTGTAATTACAAACCATTAGGATCTAATGGAATACATTGTGAGTGACTTTGATGGCTGATTATTTAGTTTACATGCAAACTTTATGTAGACTGCTTGCTAGACAGACTTTTATAATTCATAACCTAATCTACTGCCAAGTACCATTAACATGGATTGGGACTTGCAAATTCCTAAGTGGATCCTTGCTTAAGCATCCAGATGAAAACCCAGTCATTACAATCAACACTGAATTTTAGCTGTGGGACTCGAATTAGTATCTTTTACATGGACTTTGGACCTATAAAACTACAGGGTAACAACTTTGTACAGACTTAGACTACTGTGTTTGTAACACATTGTTGTGAAGCAACAGGAACAATGTGTCCTAGGTTCCAGATGACCTTAAAGCAATTACCCTTGCAATAAATTTCCATGCATGAATTTAGAAAATAGTACTTGAAATGAAAGTGGTCCAACATTCTCTAGAAAAGACACAAGCACTTGAAGAGGTGTCTTGCACTTCAGACATAGATAGAGGACCATAAAAAGGAAACCTAGTTAGGGATGTGAACTAACTCAGGATGCAATGTTCTTTGGTAATCTCTAAAGCAAGAAAAAAAATCATGGTGAGGTTATATACCTTTCTTTTGTGTTTCTGATAAAGAATCAAAATTAGCATACTCTCAAATATGACAATAGTATTTTTAAAATCATTTGAATTTTTTAATAATGAGTTATGTCATTGAAAGTTTAGTTTGAGAAATTTTATTAGCACTATTTATAAAGAAGTAGGGATTTTAAGAAAAATTATTCTTTACAAATGGGTTAAACTTATACCTTATATTTATGGAGACAAACACTTCAATTACCTTAGGTTAATACTCTTAACTGTAATACAAACAAATGCAATAACTAGAAACTTTATATCTACTTTATTGGGCTAAGCAATACTAAAATAACAGCCTTTTATAATATAATTATTATACATAGTTTGAAGAACTGTTAGAAATAATCATATAAATGATAAAAATTGTTGCACTTCCTTATTCTGATTTCTTTTTCACCCATAGTAACTTAGTGTTAATTAGATCAAACTGATATTATAGTGAATAATAATCTGGAGATGATCACTAAGATTTTTAAAATAAGACCATATTATTAAAACATTTTTATTGCTATGAACTAAATACTTGTTACAAACAATTTAATATGGAAAAATTTGTTTAGCTTAAATTTTCCAAGGTGTCAGTCAGTCATGGTTGCAGGAAATGGTGAGTCAGAGCATATGAAAATGAAGCCAGATAGCAGAGCAGAGTGGCAATAGAAAGTCATCAAGGTCCAGAACTCAGTGACATACTTCCTCCAACTATAAAGCACATTTGATACTGCCCCAACCTCATTAGGTCTATTCAAGTTTGGATTCATCAAGACATTAGTCATACATCAGTCAGAACCTTCAAGGTCTAATTGACTCTGGTAACCCCCTCAGCAACATAGAAAGGGTTCAGCCATTATTCATAATCTCTCAAAAAAAATTACCAGCCTTGACTATCACAAAGGCCCCTTTTTCATTGTTTGGAGATTTATTTGTATTTTATGTGTAAATGGTTTGTCTAGTTGTGTATATTATGTACTGCACCCTTCTGGAATAGAATTACAGGGGCCTATAAGCAGCCATGTTGATGTTGGGATTGAAACATGGATTTTTGTTTTGAAAGTGTATAAGTACATATATTTATTGTTTGAATAAATGTCTTTTTTGATGTAGAATTTGATTTCTTTTCAATTTTATTTTACATAGAAAAAGGGTTTTATTTTGAAATAAAATTAAACAGACTGACAAGAAAAAATGTCATTGTGTAGAATGAATAGCGTTGAGATCAAATGAACACCAGAAGACTATATTAAATATAATTTTCAGATCCCAAACTGTTCAGTGGTTGTGGTTTGCAGCTAGAGTATTCTTTAAATTCTTTTTAAGTCCACTAATGAGAGAGTACAACCCCTGCTTATCTTTCTGGGTTTATAATACCTCACACAGGAGGATATTCTCCAAATCCATCTATTTGCCTGCAAATTTTAGGATTTTTTTTTCTTACTGCTGAGTAGTACTCCACTGTGTAGATGTACCAAAGTTTGTTAATCCATTCTTCAGGTGAGGGGCATCTAGGTTGTTTCCAGGTTCTTACTATTATGAATAATGCTGCTATGAACATAGTTGAGCTAATGCCTTTGGAGTGCAAATGTGCATCTTTAGGGTATATGCCCAGAATGGTATTGCTGGATCCTTGGAGAGATGAATTTCCAGTTTTCTGCGAAACTGCCATACTCCATTTCTGAGTGGCTGAACAAGCTTACACTTCTACAAAAAATGGAGTAGTGTTCCCCTTGCTCTACAACCTCTCCAGCATAGGCTGTCATCTGTGTCTTTTATCTTAGCCAGTCAAACATGTATTAGGTGGTATCTCAAAGTTGTTTTGATTTGCATTTCTCTGATGGCTAAAGATGTTAAGCATTTTTTCAAGTACCTTTCAGACATTTGTAAGTCTTCTGCTGAGAATTCCCCTTTTAATTCTGAACCCCGTTTTTTGATTGGGTTATTCAAGGTTTTGGGATCTAGTTTCTTGAGTTCCCTATATGTTTAGAGATCAATCCTCTATCACTTGTAGGGTTGGTGAAAATCTTTTCCCATTCTGTAGGCTGTCATATTGCCCTATTGACTGTTTTCTTGGCTTTACAGAAGCTTCTCAGTTTTATGAGGTCCCATTTATTGATTGTTGTTCTTAGTATCTGTACCACTGGTGTTATATTTAGGAAGTGGTCACCTGTGCCAATTTGTTGGAGGGTATTTCCCACTTTCCTTTCTATCCAGTTAAGAGTGTCTGGGTTTATGTTGAGGTCTTTGATTCACTTGGATTTGAGGTTTTTGCAGGGTGACAGAATTGGATCTATTTGCATTTTTCTACACACTACCATCCAGCTATGCCAACACCATTTCTTAAATATACTATCTTTTTTCCATTGAATATTTTTGGCCTTTTTGTCAATGATCAGGTGTTCATAGGTTTTTGGGTTAATGCCTGGATCTTCAATTTGATTCCATTAATCCACAAGTCTCTTTTTATGCCAGTATCAGTCTGTTTTTATTACTATAGCTCTACAGTAGAACTTGAAGTCAGGGATGGTGATGCCTCCTGATGTTATTTTGTTGAGCAAAATTGTTTTGGCAATCCTGGCTTTCCTGTTATTCCAAATGAAAATGAGTATTGTTATTTCAAGGTTTGAAAAATATTGTGTTGGTATTTTGATTGGAAGTGCATTAAATCTGTAGATTACATTTGGTAGAACTGCCATTTTTACTATGTTGATTATACCTACCCAGGAACATGAGAGGTCTTTCCATTTTCTGATATCCTCTTCAATTTCTTTCTTCAGTGATTTAAAATTCTTTGTCAAATAGACCTGTTACTTTTTTGATTATATTTACTCCAAAGTCTTTAATGCTATTTGCAGCTATTATAAAGGGTGATATTTCCCTTGTTTCTTTTCCAGCCTTTTTATCTTTAGTGTATAGAAGGGCTACTGATTTCTTTGAGTTAATCTTGTATCCTGCTACATCGCTGAAGGTGTTTATCAGCTGTAGAAGTTCCCTGGTAGAGTTTTGTGGGTCACTTATGTATACAGTCATATCATCTGCAAATAGATAGTTTCACTTCTTTTCCAATTTGTATCCCCTTAATCTCCTTTTGTTCTCTTATTGCTTTAGCTAAAACTTCGAGAACTATATTGAATAGATAAGGGGAGATAGGACATCCTTGTCTAGTTCCTGATTTTAGTGGGATTGCTTTGAGTTTTTCTCCATTAAGTTTGATGTTGGCTATCTGCTTCTTATAAATCGCCTTTATTATATTTAAATATTTTCCCTGTATTCCTGATCTCGCCAGGGCTTTTATCATAAAGGAGTTTTGGGTTATGCTAAAGGCTTTTCAGCATCTAAGGATATGATCATGTGTTTTTTTCCTTCAGTTTGATTATATAATGGATGACAATTTTGATTTGTTGTATGTTGAATCATCCCTGAATTTGTGGGATGAAGCCTACTTGATCATGGTGGATGATACTTTTCATATATTGTTGTATACAGTTTGCCAAAATTTTGTTGATAATTTTAGCATTAATATTCATGAGGGAAATTGGTCTGTAATTCTCCATCATGTTGCATCTTTGAGTGGCTTGGGTATTAGGGTAATTGTGGCCTCACAGAAAAAAATTTGACAATATTCCTTCAGCTTTTACTGTGTGAAACAGTTTGAAGAGTAATGGTAGTAATTCTTCTTTGAATGTCTGGTAGAATTCTGCTCTGAAACCATCTGGACCTGGGCTTTTTTTACTTGGAAGGCTTTTCTTGACAGCTACAATTTCCTTTAGGTCTATATGTCTGTTTAGGAAATTAATCTGGTCTTCATATAATTTTGGTAAATGGTACCTGTCCAAAATGCTGTCCATTTCTTCTAGGTCTTCCATTTTTGTGGACTGTAGATTTTCAAAGTATGACCTGATAATTCTCTGAATTTCCTGGAGGTCTGTTGTTATGTCTGTCTTTCTTTTCAGTTTTGATTTTGTTGTTTTGGATTCTCTCTGTCTGTTTTTTGGTTAGTTTGGGTAAGGGTTTATCTATCTTGTTGACTTTCTCAAAGAACCAACTCTTTGATTCATTGATTCTTTGTATTGTTCTTTTTGTTTCAATTGTATTGATTTCAGCTCTAAGTTTGATTATTTCCTGTCATCTACTCCTTCTAGGTGAATTTGCTTCCAATTGTTCTAAGGCTTTCAGCTGAGCTGTTAGTTCCCTAGTCTTTTCATATAGGCATCTAGTGGTAGATGAATTTTCCTCTCAAGACTGCTTTCTAGTGTCCCACAAGTTTGAGTACATTGTTGATTCATTTTCATTCAATTCTTAGAAGACTTTGATTTCTTTCTTAATTTCTTACTTGACCCAGAGGTGGTTCAGTTGAGTGATATTTAGCTTCCATGAGATGGTAGGCTTTCTGTGATTTTTGATGTTGCTGAATTCTAACTTTTGGCTCTGGTGGTCTGATATGATACAAGGGTTTAGTTCCATTTTTTGTATCTATTGATATTTGCTTTATGACCAATTATATGATCAATTTTAGTGAAACTTCCATGTGGTACGAGAAATATGTATATTCCTTTTCATTTGGGTGGAAGCTTCTGTAAATATCTATTAAGTCCATTTGCATCATAACCTCTGGTAGACTCCTTATTACTCTGTTGAGTCTCTGTATGGTTTGCCTATCCAAGGGTGAAAGTGGAGTACTAATGTCTCCCACTATTGTGCTGTGAAATTTTGACAAGTGTAAGGTGGTATCTCAAAGATGTTTTGATTTACATTTCTCTGATGGCTATATATGTTAAGCAATTTTTCAAGTGATTTTCTTTTGAATAGCTTAACAATGTTTCCAACATCACTTTTTTTTGACAGGAATATACTAAGAATTTATTTTACCACTGAACTTCATGGCTAACCTCTCTGGTGGGAGCCATTTTAAGAATAACAGCAGTGTATGGAGCAGAATTTTATATATGAGTTAATTCATTGAGTCTAAACATTTGTAGTTTAATAGAAAATCCTACTATTTATCTTTCAAATATTGCAAATATTTTCTCCATCTTCTTTAATGCTCAATAATCTAACATGTTCTCTTAGTCCAAGAACTAAAATTTCTTATACATATCAGATGGGTGTGGCAGACATGAAGATACCTTAGGAAGCACTCATTCATGGGAATTTAATGTGATTATGCCTATCCTTCTGTCCAGTGCTGATGGAATTTGAGTATCAGGTTTCATTTACCACATATGATCTTTGTGTCTTTATCATAATTATCATGGAGTCATAAGAAATGAGTAGGCAGAATCCCAGCGCTCTCTGGGGCAGGGGCAGGTGGACTCTGTCCCTGACCACTTCCACGGCTCCTGCTGAGGGAAACCCCGCCACGACCTCGAACTGAGCGAAACCAACTGCTGGGGTCTCCGAGGGGCGGATTCGGACCCCGCCCAGAGGTCAGGAGGGGGCTAGAGGCCTCAGTGCCTTTATCCCAGCCTGGGAGGGAGAGTTCAGCTCCCATTGTTGCTGGTTCCACTTCCGGGACCCAGCGCTGGCTGCAGAATCCCAGCGCTCTCTGGGCCAGGGGCAGGTGGACTCTGTCCCTGACCACTTCCACGGCTCCTGCTGAGGGAAACCCCGCCACGACCTCGAACTGAGCGAACCAACTGTAGGGGTCTCTGAAAGACAGAATCAGACCCTGACCAGAAAGGTGACAGGAGGCATACAAACCCGAGGGCCACAACTGACCAGGACCCATCTAATCGTGAACCACTAAAGGCATGGGCAAACGTCAGTGCAGAAAATTACATAATACTACAAAGGACAACATGGTAACTCCAGAAGAGAGTGGCGATTCTACAAATACAAGGCCTAAACTGAGTAATGAAGAGGAAACAGAAGGAAACAACACCAAAAATTCCTTTTTGATGTTCATCGAAGCTCTCAAAGAAGATATGAAAAAAAGCCTTAAAGAAATAGAAGAACAGACAAACAAAAAA